>VYZV01034876.1:164308-212208 GCA_013401275.1 Pandion haliaetus | reverse complement strand
GGAAGTTTATGGAAGCTACTCTGATGTTGTGACTGAGAACCCTACAGCACAGCTGCTATTCCAGGCCAAGCCATATTGGATATCTGCCCTTGAGTAGGGAGTTGTTGCACATACTTCTCAATGAATCTGTAAATTCTCCTTTGAAAGAATAAGCTAAGCGTTTACACTTTAAGAAGTGGAAATGAGAGTACTGTTTAGTAACATGAGCTCATAAAGCTTTATTTTGAAGGGAAGAAAATATTAGTACAACACTTCTTTTACAAGTAGTAGTTCTTTTGAAAAACAGGATAGACATTCCCAAATACCCTTTAAATCTAGTGTATGTGTAAACTGTTAAACGTCCATATTCTTCAAACAGTTATTTACGTAAGTTTTTAAATCAGGCTTGGGAAGGAAATCCTACATACTTTCCTTAAGTGAAAACAATTGAATGAACAGGAAAGAGTTGCAGGATTGGGCTTTTGTGCACTTACAGTAAATTATGTTATTATATTTTTTCTGAACTAAAGCCTACGCTTTTGTTGTCCAAATAGGAAATATCTGAAATATTTCTTCTGATTCCCAGCAAGTTTAATCTACGGTTCTTAACGTCTGGGAACTCCTTAGTTTTGGGGTAGAGAACAAATTTCTCAAGGAAAGACAAAAGAGATTTTTGCTATATTACATGGTTTCCTTTCAATATTGTTGGGGTTTGACCTTTTCTTAAAAAAAACCAACCAAACAACAAACCCAAAAAACAAACCCCAACTTTTGAAAGAGCAATTGAATTCAGTTTGGTATCCATTTCTCCCACCATTTAAGCACATGCTTTGCTTTAAACTCCCATAGATGTGTAAATTAGTGAGATTACATAAATGCATGTGGATGATGCCCTATGTTAGGAAAATATCACTCTATGGAAAAGTCTATAAATTATGGTTTACAAAAAGCAAAAAGCTTACTTATTTTATGATGTTATTTTACATCAAAAGCATTTTATGTGGTATTGAATTAAATTTTTTAAAGTTTGGGGAAGAATCACATTATGTAAAAGCAAATGCCCATTCTGAAGTTTTTTAAATGACTAGGGTTTTATTTGAAGGCAAGATTGTGTTCTTTTTAATTTATCGGAATGTTTTTAAAAAATATTATGTTAACACAGTATGTCATTAAAAGTGATAATGCCAAATTCCTACACTGCAGTATAATTTAGGTATGACTTTGGTTTTACTGTCCATCTTGAGAAAAATGTAATCAGTCTATATTGTGAAATTCTCAAAGGCAACTGAACATAGTTTGTGTTGAGGTTGCGTATATGTAAAAGAAAACTCAGTCTAAAAGGTTCTGTTAGACATGAACAGACATTTGTGATCTGAGATTTTGTAAAATTTATTTTACTAAATATGTGGGCTGTTTGATGCAGTTTTGTCCCTTTAAGTATTGAAAGATGAGTATAAACAATGAAGGGCAGTATTGGTACTCGTAAGTGTTCATATTTATTTAGGCCTTTCATATTTATTTCTATATATAAAAAAATGTATAGAAGACACCTTTTGAATAAAATTGACAACTGGAACAGGCTTCTGAAAGTTGTGTTTGTGTTGTGTTTGAACTAAATGAAATCATACATGGCCTGCCCTGCTGGACTTTCAGTGGTTTTGAATAGCATGTAACACCCTTGAGAAGCTCTTCTTGCCTAGTATCTGGGTAGGGGTGGAAGGATCAAAGCCCCAGAAGGAATGAATTAAAGGAAAAATAATTCAGACAACTGTGGAATAGAGAACAAAAGTCACATAAACAGTAAGGTCTGACTTTTAATAGTTGTTATTAGTGCTGCAAGAGGCCTTAACAGGCACTGCAATACCACTTTAGTTACTTTTAAGATTCCACAACAGAAAATACATTATAAATACTGACTAGTAAAGTTTATTTATACGTACTTGGTATGTGAATGATTACCTACTTTATTTCATTGAAACAGGGGGCATACCTGCAGAGAGACTCTTACAAGGAAGGTTATAGACCAGGAGACCAGGCTTCCTTTTAGCTGATTTGCTTTACTGTGCATCAGGCAGAAGTATTTAAAGGAGATTTTAGCACCGTTAGACTAGACAGCTGATTGCCTGGTTAGTCTTTGGATACGCTGAAGATGTTCCAGGTTTCTCCATGTGAACAGCATAACCAGAATATGCACTTTCAGGTTGGTTGGAAGTAGAAATAGACTGCTGTACTGACAGGTATTTGTCATTATCTCTCAGCAAGACCCGAATCTCCTACTGGCCAATTTACTGTCCTGTTGTGTAATAGCAGAGCTCAGTCTGTACATCTGTTATTAGGATGCTTTCATGTGAAATAAATCACTGTAAATGCAAGGTAGAGCACTTAATCAGCATTGTCAACACAACTGTGTGGTTCATCCGGTATTGGATTTGCTGTCCAAGTATACCATTATGTTGCTTCATCCTTTTACTGTGTAGGGAAAGATACAGCTATGGTGACAATGGGTTAGCTCTACAGTGCTTAATACCTACTAAGCCCGTCATAGACGAAAGACTGCTTTTTTTCATGTTATTTTTGCACAAAAAAATTACTGTACCAAAAGTAAATGTGGAAGTGTGTGGAATTGCTACACGAGTGTAGTAGCACAGAAAATACATGTTAAGTAAGATAATCCTCCAAAACATGTCTGCTGAAACTTCATGAGACAATCTGATGTCACTTACTTTCTCAGTTCTATTCACTTCATGTCTGTGAAAGTCCTTGCCAGCAACAAAGATAATGTGTTTCTACAGTTCAGATCAATGATTCTAATGCCTTTTTGTATCTATTTTTTTCAGAGCTAGCCAAAGTGAATGGTAGTCTCAACACAAATTATGAAGATGATCAGAGGGCTGGAGTGCCTCACCTATGAAGGCAGGCTGAGAGAGTTGTGGTTGTTCAGCCTGGAGAAGAGAAGGCTCCGGGGAGACCTTATAGCAGCCTTCCAGAACCTAAAGGGGCCTACAAGAAAGCTGGAGAGGGACTTTTTTGTAGGGCCTGTAGTGATAGGACAAGGGGTAATGGTTTTAAACTGAAAGAGGGCAGATTTAGATTGGATGCAAGGAAGGAGTTCTTCACTGTGAGCGTGGTGAGGCACTGGAACAGGTTGCCCAGAGAGGTTGTGGATGCCTCATTCCCGGGAAGTGTTCAAGGCCAGGTGGGATGGGGCTTTGAGCAACCTGGTCTAGTGGAAGTTGTCCCTGCCCATGGCAGGGGGGTTGGAACTAGAGGATCTTTAAGGTCCCTTCCAGCCCAAACGCTTCTATGATACTTTTCTCATCATGGGTTATTTGCAGTATTTGCTTGTCTGCTTTTTTTGAGCAATTTTTATTTGCACAGACGGTTGCAAATTTACCACTTACTACCCTAAGTTTTGCCAGAGCATACACTGAATGCATACCATATGTTGCTTCCTGAAACATTTTTAAATGGTTATAATGATCTCTTCATGTCAGAAAATTGGTCGCAAAAGTATAATAAACTTTTGAACTGTAGGGAGAATATTTTTAAAAACAAAAGTGTTTGCTCACATTTTTTTGTGTGTGTTTGTCTGAAACACTACAAGAAGGTAAGATGCTATTTGGAATTAACTTCAGGCTGCATATATAAGGCAGACTCAGTATGTTTTTCCCCACCACGGAGGTGAGTTGGCTGTTGTAGAGCAGATCCCATTCTACCAGGCCTCGTGCTGCAGCCATCCCAGGAGTGAAAGCCCACCACTCCCTGCTGTCCATACTAGTTACAATAACAAGAGAGCGCAGCATGATTCTTCAAATCAGCTTTGGCTCCTGTTTTCTGGCTCCCACTGCATCTGGGAACAGGGGATGCCAAAGTTCTAGCAGAATACAGAGGGGAGTATTGTCTTATGCAGAGAAGATCTTAAAAAAAAAAAAAAAAAAATTACAAGAAATGGAACCATTTTTACCTAATTCCTTTTAATGGGAAACAATGTGGCAAACATCAGGGAGGGTAGGAATTTACAATTTTGTGTCATCTTTGCAGGGAATTTGTGGCAGGTGAATTGAGATGAGTCCTGTTGCAGTTGTGGCTGATCCATATATTCCAGACTGGGGGGTTGCTTTTCTTTTTCTTCCGATAGTGTTTTCTTATGGTCAGGTTTATGCTGTGCTCAGAGCAGCTCCAGTCTTCCTTCAGTTACTTCTTAAGTGGGAACAGAAATGGAGACCCCAATGAACATTTGTTAGTTCTTTTTTTGAAGTCTACCAAAGGTACCCTGAAACATTTCTGAGCTTCTATTTCAACTGCTGTGATGGAGCTGCCAGCTCTCCAGACACTTCTTTAATGATCAGATTTCTCCTTACCATATAAAACCCGCTCTCCTGACAGATCTACCAAAGCTTTTGAAGTGTCCTGTCCATTCAGAAATGGATTAACTTTCTTTTGCCCATCATGCAGTGGATTACTTTTCTTAACTAGTGGGCACAGCAGTTGCAGGCTTGCTTGGTTTATGTTTTTTCCTATAGATTTCCACATTCCAGACAGACTTTGGTATCTTGATCGTGCTTTGTGAGAACAAGCTTGAGGGAAAAGACTGACTGCAACTTGGCTCAGTCCCTCAAGGCGTTAATGAAAACCCAGGCCCCACAACTGAAACAAGTGCACTCAAACCCCAAACTAGTTTTGGAATCCTAATTCTGGACAATCTTGAGTCAAGTTTATAGAAACAAAACTTCCCGGCTCCTTTTTCTCCTTGCAAAACCTGGCACCAGCGCAGAAGCATAGCAGCTCTGATTGTGTTTCCAGGACCAAAGTTGAGCAGTGGTGGGGACACTCATTCGGGATGAGCAGCCTCAGGAGAAGACCTCTGCAGCCCTCAGGGCCTATCCAGAGCAAACTATAAGCCAGTAGACTCTAGTGGAAGGTATCTAGTAGTCACCGCTGTATTAGACTTGCTCACCAGGTAGCAGCACATCGATGGTTGCTATTTCCCCTTAAAAGCAAGCTAGCAGTCATGCTTGCTATCCAGTTCTCTCCATCACTAGTCTTGGTCTGTATTCTTTCCTGCAGACTCCCCTGCTCCCCGTGATGATACTCAGGATTGTTCAGGACAAGGCTTGAATCACTCTAAAGCTTTGCCTTTGCAGGGGAGTGAAGCAAGCTCGAGCACCTGCAGGCACAGCGCTGAGGTTCACCTTGCAGTAGGGGCAGTGCATGGTGCTGCACTGGGGCAGGGCCACCTTAGCAGAGCAGCCAGAGGAAGGGGTTGCAGCCAGGCTGGCCCAGTCACCCTATTTTGAGTGCCTCAGGTGCCTGAAATATCTTGTTCAGCCCAGGGCTAGCTCAGGTGTGGCCAAACAGACACAAAAAGTTACAGCTGAGGAGCTAGGGTGGTTAAGTTCTGGTGTTCGTGCACATCTCACCACTACCTTTAAGATCTCCATAGAGAGCAGACCTTATGTCCTGGTTTTGGCTGGGATGGAGCTAATTTTCTTTCTAGTAGCTGGTATAGTGTTATGGTTTGGATTTATTATGAGAAGAATGTTGATAACACACTGATGTTTTCAGTTGTTGTATACTAAGTCAAGGATTTTTCAGCTTCTCATGCCCAGCCAGCAGGAAGGCTGGAGGGGCACAAGAAGTTGGGAGGGGACACAGCCAGGGCAGCTGACCCAAACTGGCCAAAGGGATATTCCATACCATGTGATGTCATGCCCAGTATATAAAGGAGAAGGAGTTGGCCAGGGTGGGGGGATTGCCAATTGGGGACTAACTGGGCATTGGCTGGTGAGTAATTGCATTGTGCATCACTTGTATATTCCAATCCTTTTAGTATTACTGTTGTCATTGTATTAGTTTTATCATTATCATTTTCTTCCTTTCTGTTCTATTAAACTGTCTTTATCTCAGCCCTTGAGTTTTACTTTTTTTTTTCCCAATTCTCTCCCCCATCCTACTGGGTGGGGGAGAAGCAGGTCGGTGGCTGCATGATGCTTAGTTGCTGGCTGGGGTTAAACTGTGACGCCTTATAAGAGAAGACCGCTGTTCTAACGGGTGAGAAAGTTCTTTATAAAGACACTCTGGTATTCGTCTGTCATACATACCGTATCCACAAATACCATTTCTGAGAGGCAATAAGCCTTCTGCATAGCAGCTATAGTAAATGAACCAACAGACACTTGTATCCTATGCAATTTATTCCACCCTTCTGGTGCAGCAACCAGGTCACACATAGATCTGAAGTTGTGCTGAAAACACCACTTTCAAGTTCCTTTGGTTACTCCATTCCCAGTGCCTCATGCACAAAGCTCTCCTCATGAGCCAGTGGATGTACAGTTTGATAGGCATTTAAAATTGGAGGGTGGCTTTTTTTGCTGTCTGCAGCAAGGTGAGTCAGGAGAACTTGGCAAGTGGGTGGCTAAGCACCCATGAGTGCCCAAAAACACACTTCAAGGAGCAACAGGAGTAGAGAACTGACCTAAAAGGCAGCCAGAAAATCTCAGCTGTTGGAATGCATTAACCTGTCTTTCTTTAATTTCTTAACTCTTAACATCTTCTGACCATTAACGGCTAAAGGACCAGATACTGTCTGACTTTGTTTATTTACAAGGCAGCATAGGTGTGTGTACACATGGCTACGCATGATGCCCTGTTTCTTTGGTATAAACAGGAGTATGGAACCTACTTCAGCTGCTGTTGCAAGGCAAAGAGAAGACCATTATTATTCAATCCACCTGAGCTTTGCAAATGTCAAGATGCTATCGTTCATCCTTTCTTTGTCATTATTATGCTTAATCATTTTTTATTAGCTGGTGAACCAAGTAGTTTCTGTAGATGGGCTGATTTCTAAGAGAGCATCTCTTCAAACCATGCAGCAAAACATGGACAGCAAGCAAGTAATGATTTCTGGAGCCCAAGCTCCTGATTTTAATGCAGTTTTCTGTAAGTGTAGGAACTAAGTCTATAGGAACATTTTCGTCAATGAGGAATTTGCCCACCTCCGAGGATTTGGGCCCCATTTCCAATGTCTAAAATAGGAGACAGCATGCGTGTTAGCAGCATGCTCACATCAGGGCAAATAAAGCCAGAAACACTCAGGTTCCAGAATAGCGTTGCCACTTCAACAAATATTTGCTTAGAGTAAAACACAAAGGACTACCAGGTTTGACAACATGGGAAACTGATACACTCAAATATAAAGGTGCAATTTCACCTGTAGATGGGGGACCTCCTAAAAAAACCCTGAAATTTTTATATCGGGGCTCTCCCTTCAGAAGGAGCTTTATTTCTTTGGCAAGCTGTCCTGTTTTGACAGCCCCTCCACCTTTCCAGGCAGCACGCCAGGCAAGAGATGGCAGCGGGGACAGGCAGTCGAAGGAAGACGTGTGACCCTGTATTATCAGATCTTTCGGGACAGAATGAGGACCTGCTTCCATCAAATTTAATCAGATTTATTAGTCAGCTGCTGGGGATAGCTACTATTTTGCAACAGGGGAGAGGAAAAGACGTGTGGCTGAGCACAGGCAGGCTGCGTAGGGAGAAGGTGGTGGTGATTCATCCCAAACTAAATGTGCCGCTGCTGGGGTGGGGCAAAGTCAATTTTAAGAGGTGCAGCAAGTGTTGGCAGCTGCTTGAAATAAATGAATAAAATGAAAATATGACCGGCTCCAGGTAATTCATATACCCATGACCAAAGTTTCCCTTCCTGGCATCCCATACTGCTTTGTGCATATGCTGGGTTTACCTTATATTTCAGTGGAAAAACTGAAGGTTTATTTCTCCCAAGAATCCAGTTGTTTTACAACAGCCCATCTGGAATGGAAATGTTTGATCCTACACAGGGTGCTGGGCTGGTTTTTTTTTTTTCCCCCTCTTTCCATTACACACATTTTGCCCCTTTGTTTAGTGAGCAGTGCTGCCCCATTACAACCATCCTACTAAAAACCCTCTAATTTTAGCTGCTGCCAGCACAGAATTGGGTTAATATTAGCAAGGCCGGTTGTCTTAGGTTAGAAAAGCTGTCAAAGTGCAAGATGGCTCAGCGTGGCTCAGATAGTGCAGTTACTCCCCTTGTTAAGAAGAAAAGAAAACTTTTTTTATATGCCTGATCCCTAAAGGTGTTTGCCCTGGCCAGCCTGAATGCAGCCCTGCCTGCCCGCCTCTGGGAGTTAGGTCTGCTTGTTCCACACTTACAGATGCCATAACACATAGCACGGAAACCCCCAAATATTGCATCGCCTCTGTTGGCATCTGAGAGCAAGTGAAGGAAGGATCTTTGCACGGCGAAGTTTGCAGTGTGAAAAAGGATGGTGTGCTAACATTTTGGCCCATGTTTTTTCATTTTTTTCCCCCACGCGTATCAGCTGGAACATTGTAGACAGTGTTTCTGACGTCAAAAACAGTAAGGGCACAGGCAATTTAAAAGCATTGCTGCCTTGGCACAAGTGGAAATGCACATTGCTGAAGCAGAGATTGTTCCTCTGAACACTTCAGCTGAGCACCTCTGAGCTCTAACACCAAATCCTGCATCCACGTGCCGACAGCTTGCAGGAAGAGCTCAGCTCAGCGCTGTGTACCATCTAAGACAGCAGCAATGCAAGCTGGCACAGAGGGAGCGAGTTATTCATGCAGCCTGATGTGGTCTGGAAAAGCCAGTATGAAAAAGTCCTCTTTGCAGCTTCTGCTTAAAAACCAGATGTGTGGGACCTGGAAAGTGCCAGGACGTGGAGTGCTACCCTGCCATGGATAAAAGCTCAGCTCTGGCAAGACAGCAGGTGATGGTGCCTGGCTCCATTACTCACCCTCCTTACCACATCTGTCCGGCTGTATCTCCTCGCTGGCTCTGCCTGCTCCTGCTATGTAATCTGTTCTCTACATGTACACCTTGACACCTAGGCACAAAGTCTTTGTATATTTGTCCCAGGCAGTTGCAAGATAAATAACAGAGAGATCCTGAGCCCAGATACTTCTCTGCTTTCTTCTCCTACACCAGCTACCTTCATAAGCAGCAGAGCATTTTCCTTCAGATCTGGCTTCCTGCACGAATTTGAATGGCACCTCTTTAGTACTTCTTTTGAATCAAGGTTGAATCAAGGGAGTAGATAATGCAGAGCAAATTACTGCTTCTGATAACTCAGGTTTCAGAGAAATGTCAGATAAAGTCTTCAAGGCAAACTCTAATGAACACAAGACTTTTATGTTCTTCCAATATTTTTTGTTTTTCTATAAGGTTGCCCTGTTTTTCCTTCCTCTTCCTTTAGGAAATATGAGAGCTATGATCTCAAAAGATGTTGCACATGTGCACACAAGAAAAAGTACTCCGAAGGATAAAAGTGCAACCAAACACTTGCCTTCCTATTTTAATTCTCCTTCAGGCAGAAATAGAAAGAGAGTATTATCTCTATGCACAGTCAGAAGCATCCTGTGGCATAGGCTGCTGACGAAAATGAATTATCTATGCAAGAAAAGATAATTAAATAAAAGGTTTTATGAGCTCTGTATTCAAAACAATGTTGAAAGAAGTTAAATTTAAAATTGAGGTTTCTCATGTCCTGCTTGCATGCACTACAAGGGGAATGGCATACCTGATTAGAAATACAGTGCAGTGACTTCTCAGCCACCACCTGGGGAGGGGATGTGCCATACTGGGTCAGATCATTAGCCTGTATCGCCATCTGAACCAGGGCATGCACTGGCGAGGACTGAAAATTCTGCTAGACAGCTTGCCCTTGTACAATTCCATAGGGCTGCACAGCAGGTGAGATGAATCCAGACCAAGCAGCAATGCCCCTGTGCTGAACAGGAGGCACAAGAACCTTTTACATGCACAGAAGCCACAGGTGACATCATGTAGGTGGCTAGTAACCGGATCGGGCAGGAGCAGAAATGGTCCTTTTGGTTCCCTGCTCCCCAGCCTGCATTTTAAAGCTTCACCATGATGAGGAAAAGCGAACGGTGTGTCAGAGGTCTAACTGAGCACTGAGAAGGAATCCCGAGGACCACACTCTTTGGATCCCCAAATTTCCAAGCACATTTCTCATTTAACTGCATATTTTCGGAAGTTGTCTGATTCTAGCAATCTATACCTGGAAATCAAAGACAGAAATTTAACTCTGTAATTCTTTCTGCAACAAAACTTCACAGAGGTGCCCTACAGGCAAGGTAAATTAATTTCATACGCTACATAATACACCACTTTAATGAAAGCCTGTCCCATTAGGGTGCTGAAGATGCCATTATCACTGAAATCTCATGTCTTACCAGCACGGAGTAACAGTTTGGCATAAGGTGATGTGCCCAAGTGTAAAAAACCTGCTAACTACATAAATGGAATAGAGTTGGATAATTATAACTTTAAAGATCAGATGGATCAGATATAAAAGCAAAAGCCCATATAAAGGCTAAACTTGATTCATTATTAGTTACAAGTCACACATAGGAGTTTGTTGTGGTTTAACCCCAGCCAGCAACTAAACACCATGCAGCCGCTCACTCACTTCCCCCCCCAACCCAGTGGGATGGGGGAGAGAATTGGAAAAAAACAAGTAAAACTCGTGGGTTGAGATAAAGACAGTTTAATAGAACAGAAAGGAAGAAAATGATAATAATAACGATAATAAAATGACAATAATAATAAAAGAGTTGGAATATACAAACCGAGTGATGCACAATACAATCACTCACCAACTGATGCCCAGTTAGTTCCCAAGCAGCAATCCACCCCACCCCAGCCATCTCCCCCCCAGTTTATATACTGGGCATGATGTCACATGGTATGGAATATCCCTTTGGCCAGTTTGGGTCAGCTGCCCTGGCTGTGTCCCCTCCCAACCTCTTGTGCCCCTCCAGCCTTCTTGCTGGCTGGGCATGAGAAGCTGAAAAATCCTTGACTTTAGACTAAACACTACTTGGCAACAACTGAAAACATCAGCGTGTTATCAACATTCTTCTCATACTGAATCCAAACCATAACACTATACCAGCTACTAGAAAGAAAATTAGCTCTATCCCAGCCAAAACCAGGACAAAATTCATGTCACTTTAAAGAAAGATATAACCACGAGGCATATTTATTCTTAATTACCAATGATGTCCTGCCTGCTATTGGTTGGGGCAGAGAGCGGAGAGCTGTAACCCCTGGGTGAGCACCAATGCTTCTCACAGGAGGCAAACCAGCCCATTTCTGCCTTTATAGCATAACATGGAATTTAAGCTTCAACCTCATTTTTCCTTTACAAACACAGAATCCACTGCACTGTGTATGCTGTTCACATGGGTATGGTATTTGGAGATGCTCATTAAGGGAAATCACTAAGGCACACTATATGCTTTAGTCTATAGCAGAGTTTAAGCACATGGCAATTATTTGCATTCCTTGGAAATGGTGAGTGCTCTGGGACATTATGGCCCACCTAAGGCAGGGTCTCCTTATTTTTTTAATTTTTTATTTCTTTTTATATTTTAAAGTATGGGCACATATACATATAGCACAACAGATCCTGGGGTGAAACTGTAGGCAGAAGATAGCACAGGGTACCTAACAAAACAGTGACCAGTCAGAGAAGTTGAAAGATGGGTTAGTTTTCCTGCTTTTATCAGGACATTGTTAGGGCATTCCTCAGGCCATCAGACCTCTGACGAAAAGCCACACACCTGCAAAGGAACCACACAGCTCCTCTCCCACTGCTGCACCAACACTGCCATCTGGAATCAAAATCGGCAAGAAAAGGTGACAGCATTTGAAATGTAGCCTCAAACACCACAGATGGCAAGCACAGCCCAAAGCAAAGGCAAATCCTCAAAGGAAAACACAAAAACAACTATCAGAGACAAATGGGCATTTAAAATAAACGAACAAACAAACACAAAAAGAAAATGCCTTAAAGGGAGAATCTTGGAAGAGTTACAAAATCATCAGATGAGAAAAAAGATCAGGAGGGATAAATGTGCAATATGGAAGGGCTGAGTTGCATAACGCTGCTCGCTCAGTCTGAAGGAGCCTCCAGGTGTTCCCTCTTACTCTCATGTAACTACAAGTTGTGAAATAGCTGGTTTGCAAAGGGTGGCTGAGTTGAGGCTGGTCATGGTACCTCTTGTCGCACACTGGTGTAGGGAAGAGAAACTACATTTGTTTCATTCTAATGGTGGATCCACTGGCACGGCAGAAGAGTGCATGAAGCTAACAGGCGGAATAAAGTAGGGCCAATGCTAATGAAGATAAAGAGGAACTACTAACAGTGACTGCTGCCAGAGCCCCACTAGTCACGATGTTAAAAATGAAGTTAGGTCAGTATCTAAATGACTTTTGGAGTTTAATGAATTGATCAAATTCCAGATTTGGACTGCTATAGTCTTTACAGACACAGGAAACTTAAAATTAATATGAGATTATCTTGCTTAAAACTATGAGATAGTTTGGAGATGAACTGCAGCAGCCCACAATATCAGCAATAATCCATGACCTCAATTCCAATATTTATAAAGGTAATGTACTTAAGCTTAGCCTTCCATGTTTTGGGACATTATCAGTGATCTTGCCTCCCATAAACTGATCTACTTGGTTAATAATGTAAGTCCTATGAATGCATGTAGCAGTCGCATAGCAGCAGGAAACACCACGTATATCTTGGGTGTGATCATGGCAGTACAGTTTATGCTCACAGTTAACAAGAGCCCAATTAAAAATAAATGCCTTGGTTACTGGAAGACACACTGAGTATGAGCATCCCTTTGTCCTCAGTTTTTTTTGTGTAGCCTCCTGTGAATAAGAAAGCTTTCCATCTTGGAAAAACCTACTGCTTAAGAACAGATGTGAAGCCTACGATATGCACGGCCCGGTGTGCTAGGTGGCAGCAATTGCAGCTAAAGCCATCTCTCCTGTCAGTCTGGCTCTACATCCTCTGGAGCTATGCTTTTGCCAGCAAATTGAGCTCTCTTCCCCTTGCCCAGTGAAAAGAAGCGCAGAGGAGCACATGAGAATAACACTAATGTAATGTAGTTAAAAATATGCATTATTGTGTGGACAACATACTTTAGAGTGTAGTGTACTTTAGAGTTTACTCAGCCCAAAAACATGCCAGAGGATGGGTTTCCAACCCGTCTTCACATCATATTCACCTGTGGTTCTGTGCTTGACCATGGGTCTAAAATGCTCCCACAGAAAAAATACTATACAATATCAGTACTTACTTTCCTACTTTCCAGCTTCATTTCTGAAGTCACTGAACGAATGCATTTTATACCTGTGCAACATTCAGGAGAAAAAGAATAATTTCTTGTCTCTAATCTCCCTTCCCAAGTTTCCCATTGCTGTGGTAGGAAGACACTGCTCATTCCCATGCACACAGGTCTCTAGGTGCATTATTAGCAGTATTAAGTCAAGTCTCTTACTAGCTCCCAAGCTAAGCAGGAGAAAAACCCTGCTTGAATAATTTTGCCAAGACACTTGGGGCTTTTATTACCCAGTCCCTGTATTTAGTTTTTCAGCATGTTTTTTTACTGGAACTATAGGTATTTCTGTCTTCTTTTAAGGCAGGAAAGACAAGAAGTACTCTGAATCAGCACTTTTCAAGTCACTTGCAAAAATTTTCTCTCATTCCGTTGTTAAGAATCTAATTAAACTGTCTACTACCTTTGTTCAGCCTAAAAAGAAACTACTTTGCTTCTTTCATGTGGAAGGTTTTTATTAAAAGTCCCCTGAAGAAAGCTTTTGCCCCAGAGGTTAATAATTTGCCTAAAACCATGCAAAGTAAATCCCTTTTACCCCAAGCTAACTAGTCTCAAACTGTGGCAGCTGCTCACCCGGTTAATGTGCCCCATGCAGCCCCACATTCAAGGAGAGGAGTAGGAAGCCATGTTAGAGACCTCCAGCTCCTTTCAAAGACACCGAAATGCAAGGACAAGATCTTTAGGTGGAGACTCCTGGCTCCGGAAAGGCTGCCCAAGCGGTCAGTAGTGCCCAAGCTACCAGTAGTGTTGCTGGGCTGCTGCTCCCTCCATTACACTTTGCCAAGCTGCAATAACAGACTACTCCTTTCATACCCTTAGCCAAACAGTAAGGTTGTTTTCCCCTCATCTCCCTTTCTTGGTCACCTGAGGGAGGCCAAGAAGCAGCATCTAAGAAGGAGAGGGAGCATGGCTACGGGACAGAAAGGCTAAGAAGAGATACGGGCACTGGCCTTCATTGTACAAACTTTGGGTGCAGCTTGGGGTAACACTGCACACACAAATGTGGCAATGAAGTCCAAAAGGACCTTTAAGGCCATTGGAGATACTGCCAAAGACAGCAACAACTTGTGTAATAGTTTAATGATTAAAGTACTTGCCCAGGAGACAGAAGCAGAAGAAACTAAACCCTCCTCAAACTGAGGGGGTTTGAACATGGTGAGATCAAGGAAGCAGCTGCATCTTCCCTGGACATTTTCCCCATCATTGGGCTCAGGACAATATTGGGGTGAGGCTCAGCTCTCCCTCCCCCGCTACTCGATGGGGATCACTGAATAGTGATGCTTTCAGGAGTCTGAAGGGGGAATAAAAGCAACAAAGAACCTTCTTCTGTCTCCTGTAAGCAGGGCCCTTCTCAGGTGATGGAGAAGTCCCAGGTTTCTGCAGTCACCCAACAGCCCTAAGAGCAGAGCCCAGAAATCCCCCTTTCTGGTAGCAGGGTCAGGCTTCTCTTGCTTCTCCCCTCTTTGGTGCCATGGACCATCCAGGGGGGCAGCTGGGGAGTGTGGCCCCATGTCAGAAGGAGTTTGGCTCTGAGGGGCCAAGGAGTGGGGAGGACCCGCTGGCCTGGTCCCTGGGCAAGGGCAGCTTTTTTGGAGGTCTCCCTTCAAGAGCAGCATTCAGGGCCCCAGCCACAGTGGCCAGAGCAACCTGTTCTGCTGCTCTGTGTGAGGTGCCTGCTGGGGTATCTGGTGGTTGCCTGGGGGTCCCTGCTGGGACAACACCTGTAAGGTTGTCCCAGTCCCAGAGATAGCCTGGGAGCCACTTGCATCATTCCTTTGCTCAGGGATGGGAGCTCTTGGGATAATACTGCCTAGAATCATAGAATAATTAATGGTGGAAAGGCTCTCTGGAGATCATCTGTCCCAAACTGTGGTCCAAGCTGGGCCCACTCTTGTCTTGGTTGGTAAAAATTTCAGAAGCTCAAAAGTTAGCATCCTTTTGCTGATCCACCAGGATAAAAGGGTTTTAAAAAAGACTCTAGAGCCATGGTAAAATGACCACAGTGTACTTTATTTAATGATTTTGGTACCTTGTGTTGCAATAAAATAAAAAAAATCTACAAAATCCAAATATATAAAATTTTCAAGTTTTCTTTTTAAGTTTTACAAGAAAAATCAAGTTGTAACCAAGGAAATTCGTTAGTATGAAGCACTACTTTCAACTTCATTTCATCACAAATTGCAACTTACTTAACAGACCAAAAGAACTATGGTACTGCAGTACATCAAATACTTCACACACTGTGTTCTTTACTATAGCACATGTAACCTCTGCTGCAGGAGGCAGTGGTCTCTAGCCAATAAAGACACTCTTCACAATCTGAACTCTAAAGGAATGTTTGTATACATGGATTCAGAATATATATATTTACAGGAGGATTTATTTTTTTTGTAATAACTATTTTGATTCTTCATTTCAAATAAAATACCAAATACATTTTTACAATGTTTACAAGTCAAAGCACAAGTTCTGCAATGATTATCATTCACCTCAAGTCACTGTGCTTGTACTGGGGGGATATCTACACTGTTCCATAAACACAAATGTGATCTTCCATCACTTTATTTCTGCAATGGTGACTAAGGAGTATAAGCACAGTAACAATTATTTTAGCACAATCAGTGTATAATGCAACAGTTTACAACAGAGAACTGAGAAACTATTGGTCCATTCTGTTCAATTTGCTGTTTATCTGCCCACTGTTACGTTAATCTTTGTCATGTAAATTGTGTACAAGAGAAGAGTTAAATAATACAACTTGAATAGGAAAGAGCACACATTTTTTAAGGCAAATTAATAAGCAGCTTATGGTGTTTTTTGTTAAACTATACCCCAATAGAACCTAAAAATAAAATGTATGTTCTGCAACTGTCAATAATTATGTCTCGTTAAATTGATCTCCTCTATAAATTGATCAACATGGCTTTGAACCTGGTTATTCAAAATGGAAAGAACTCCTCCCCCCAAATCCCCAAATATAGAAAGTGCATGACTTCATATGCACCAAAACAAAACAAAAGGCAGTTGAGGTAGTTAGATGTAAAATGTATTTATGAAAAATAACTGAAAAAATAAACCCAGGAAATATACAGTAAAAATCCACCCATTTGGAATTAATTTTATATCATGCAACATCTTAAAGCAAGAAACTTTATGATTTCTGAAAAAAAGAAAATTGAGTAATAATAACATAGGAATGAACACAGAATATACTACTGGAATTTGAATGTCAAGTATTTGAGTCTATTTGCATGTGCATTCTTTTACAGGCCTTTTATAGTATTAGCAAGTCATTTACTTTTTATCAGGCATCATACGAGATCTGGTCTACTTCTGGGACTGCAGCTCCTGGAAGGCAGAAATACTTTGCGAGTGCCTGAAGATGTACCACCATGTGTGGCCGGAGGCACTCCAATCTCACCTTGGGTGGACTTCTACACACCATCCTCCATCGAGGCCACCTGAGAGTCACAGGGCCAGGGGTCCTGTGCCTTTGTCTCCAGGGACTGATTGGAGAGATGTCCTGGGAGCCTGCCTGGGATGTATCCACATGTCTGGAGCCACACAGGATGTGCCCATGTGATGGGGATCCCCCACGTGATGTTCCTGCAGAGCCTGTGTGTACCCACCCAGCCCAGGGCAGCGGCCCCACGCACCGAGCAGTCCCCAGAGAGCGGATCAGCCTCCACCTTGGACCACAGCTCCTCTTAGGCCCATGCCCAGCCCTATTGCATTTCAGCCCTCATGGTGACTTATTCTCATCTGGAGAGAGGGATGGTGTTCCCCCACCTGTAGAGAGGACAGTCTCCAAGAAAGTGTTGGCTTGAGCCCACTAGGGATGAGCAGGGATTTGGGCTCGCATCATGGTCTCAGCTAACAGCCCCTGGCACAGAGGCAGCCCCAGCTTTCCCTTTCATTCCTGTCTAGCAAGAGGAGCTGGCAGTTTTCTCTACCAAAATACAAAACTTGAGTGTGCAGGTGCAAGAAAAGACTTCAGGCTCTGGGAATGTATTTCACAAAAAACCCCTACTTCTAGGAGACAGACAAATTTAGAGGTGTGTTCCTATCTTCAGCAGCAACAACCTAATAATACATCCCATTACTAAATCTGCAATGTGTTGGCTCTTCTTAGTCCTACTGTTAGATCCCACTGCTGATGGTCACAACATGGGTACATGCAATTTGGTATCATGACTTCTGCAATGGGCACCTGGCTTGAAGAAATCACAGCGAGGAACATCACAAACTGAAATAGTTTCGGTGTTGATTTTTTTTTTTTGATTGGCCTGTGAAAACAGGGTTTGTACTTCTGAAGTGTGTGCATATGGTTTACATATAACTTATGAAAGAGAAAAATGAATTCATGCCTGCTTTCATTTTTGTTTTCTATTAAACAAGGAAATCCTGAAAATCTTTTTTTTTCTTCTTCTTCTTCTTCTTCTTAATTTTACCTTTCTAAGCTCCCTGTATTTTGATTATGAATTATGATTTTCAAAAGAGATGTGTGATTTTTACCAACTTCATCTCTGGCAGCCCAAAAGGAGGAGTCACTGATGTTCACAGTGTGCTGAACCTACGTACTACAGTGGCAGAGCCACTGGTAATTGCCAATTACACTTGCACATCCTGCCCTTCATGGCCTTTAATTTTTCCTGCTCTTGCCACAGAACTAAGTGGAAAACTAGAAAACTGGAGTGTGAGATTTCATGGCATGGTGTTGTATTGTAGCTTTCCCAAAAATGTTTGTCAGGAGTTCCTGCTCACTTGCTCAGATTTTTNGGGGGGGAGGGAGTGGGGCTGTGAGAATCTTAGTTTCTCAGAGAAGTCAAGGTTTTATAGTTTTATGTAAACCTAAGCAGAAAAAGTTATACTGATTTTGAAGGGGAGAGAAGTATTTTTCAGGCCTTATTTCATAAAACACAAAGATGCTAAAAGGCACACCTTTGAAACGTATGTAAAAATCTTTTTCTTCATGTAAAACACCAGTAAAGGCAATCCTTTGTTCTTCCCTATGCATACCAGTTTGCAAAGGACAGAAAACTACAAACCGCATCTTTGAGGACTGCATTGCACCAGCTAAATATTTGCGTTCTTAGCACTAAGCTCTACAGCCTAGGCACCCAGCTTGATGTTTCAGTGTTTTGGCATTGTTGGTATTTGACACACGCAAGCATCCTCTTTACTGCATCGTGACTTTTACCTGCCACCTTTCCCTTTCACAGAGGAAATGTGCTATGAATAATATTGCCAAGTCTCAGTACTCACAGGCAACGTCTGCCCCAAGAAGAAGCAGTCCTTCTCCCCATCACCAGTTCGGCTGTGTCAGTGGTAGCCACTGGAGAAACTGGAAGAAAAGAAGATGTACATGCACCTGCCTGATCCTACTCTCGTGCCATCGAGGTGCCTCCGTCCCTTTCCTGTGTGACCCAACGCTAAAGACTGAGATGAGGTTTGTCAGGATCCAAATCCTAGATCCATTTTCAGGGGTTTCAGTGGCAGAGCATGACAGGCAAGTATTATAGAGGACTGAGGTGGCAGGCTGGTGGGGAAAGCAGGAGGACTCTCGCCTGAGCTTAGGATAAAATTTCACTTCCCCAACCTGTCCAGTTTTTTCCCTGCTGCCCTGGAGCCCAGTGACTTGGGCTTTATAGAGAGATGTGGATTCTTCTTCAAATTGAAATGTATAGCTTAAAGGATACTTTTTTTCATAGAAAATATTAAAATATAATTAATATATTAATAAGCTATCTGAAAATTTAAACACCTATTTTAATTTATCCTGGAATCCAGCCAGGTATCTTGGCCTCATCCAGTGACCAACAGAATTGGAAGACCTAGAAATGCTTTAGTATTATTTCCAGTGGACTGTTTTTTAATACAAAGCCTGATATTCCTTCCTCAGGCATTTTCATTGACTTAGCTAATCAGTATTGGCTGCACAATGACTGACAGTTTCACTTGATAGTAAAGTTCAAGTGAGCTGCAAAATAGTTATTGAAGAGATTCCTTAAAAATAAATAATACTTAGAGAGGCATTGAGAAATGTAAAAGCAAAATGCCCACGTGCTTACTCCTGGGACTTACTGGACTTAATAAAGTAAAAAGAAAGTAATCCATTTGCTACAGTGGACCTTAAGGGAAGCCCTTTATGATTATAAACTGCCTGTAATCAAAGCAAATCCCAGTATAATAAACACTCCTGTCCAGAGTGCTGGTGTAAGTATGACTTATTGACATGTTTGCCAGGCAGAATTTCTCTATCAGTCCTTTAAGAGTGTCTTTTGGTTGTTTTTTTTGCTTAGCTGTAGATCATTCAAGAAGGTTTTGTAAGCACAACTGTTACCAAGTCTGTCTTTTAGGAAGGTCTGCCTCTCATGAAATTGCTTTGGAAGGCTCACCTGGTTTACTAATAGCCTAGAAACACTTTTGCACACATTTCCCCAAAACAAATCCCATTCACCAGTCAATCTGAAAACAAACTTTGCATTCTGTATCTTAAGAGATGAAGGGTGGAAGCACGCACACATTAGTTAGCCTTATCTGAGTACACATTTTGCTATAATGACTGGAGAATATGCTCTTTTTAATTACTGCTGGGTTTATTAATAGTTTTGGTAGGAATCCATTTGAAGCGTCCAATGTGAATTAACTGACATGCTCCTTGCACATTGCAAACTTCAAGAGAACAATGTATACTGAGGAAGAACAATTAAAGTTGGTTTTATTTTCTATTTTTCTTTTTTTTTCTTTTTTTTTTTTTCTTTTTTTAAATACAAGAACATTACAGAGAGCTGCATAAAGTTTTAAACCACAGCTGTACTCTGGAAAATTACTATAAAATCAGCATGGTAAGGAATTGTGTTTATTGCATCCCAGTGGGTACCATTTCCAATGCACTCAGCTTAGAGTGAGGAGATGACTCTCCCATTTGCTAATGCCATGGGTCAAATCCAGAAGTCAAACTGGGTTTTGCACGGTTCTGCAGCATGAGAAATAACAATTGTTAAGTTAGCATTTGATTAAAGCATGGGAAGACAAATAGAGCCAGCTTCCATTGTTAAGACAGCCTTATACACAGATTGGCACCTGCAGGAAAAAACAGTGATGCTCATTGGTTAGAATAAACATTAGCTTGCTAATAATACACAACTCAAAGAATAGGCAGCAAAATATCTGTCCCATCAAGTAGAACAAATTATGCAGGGGACAGTTTTTGCCCTTGAGAATCAATGGGAATTGATTTAAAGGAACTGCAGTCCTGTTAAAGAAGAACTCCAGTGAGATGGCAGATCTTTGCTTGCTAGTCCAACATGATCCCCAGTTAGTGGCTGTTCTGTGCATCAGAAATTATCTCAGAAACAAAACATATTTACTTCTAGGTTGCTATGGGCATATACCAAGGCTTTAGAATGATGAAGTAAGATCAGTTGAGCAGCAAAATATGACAGCCATCTTTAAAAATGTACCTGCTTTGCACTTGATAAAATTACTTCAGTATTTGCATCTTTAACTTGCTTTTCCTTCTCTAACTATAGAGGTTATCTCAATAGCCAGGTTATCTCAAATATTATGCAAAGGAATTTTTTAGTTTTGTACTACGACATGAGAAAAGAAAGTCTGTTAGCTAACCTGAGTGTTGTCTTCTCTCATTGGTGGGGTTTGCATATGAGACTCATAAGCACAGGGGGAAAACAGAAGCAAGGAAAAACATCAAAACAGTATCTAGTAAGTTTTGCAAACTTGTTTGAGCGAATCTTTGAAAAGACCAGACCTGTCATGACATGCTACACTTACAGTTCGTGCATGAGCCTATGGATGCCTCCATAGTGATTTCTGCTGAAATCAGAATGATACTGTTCCTGCTTCTAAACAAGCAAGAATTGATGATAACTTCTAATATAGTTGAAAGTCCTTCAGCAGTAATTTCCATGATGAGCTGAGTGACAGAATACCTGAGCATGAACAAATACTATGAGGACTCACCTATTCTAAAGATTCACAGCTGTTCCCTAATTATAAGGCGGCTCTATCACATCATCTACTGATCTCCATCTTCTCTATTTTTTTGCTGCTTTATACCTTTACAAGTGCACACCTCCCCATGTATGTGCTCCTCAGCTGTGCACAAACAAGTTGATGTGAAGACTATTAGCGCTAAAAGGAAAATGCACCTGCAAATCCACTATTTGCTTATGGACGTACTGCATGAGAAACTAAGAGCATGAGATAATGCACAAGCACTTGAACAACAGCAAGCCTATAATATTCCATATACAGAAAAGCTCATCTTCTGAGCCTATTTTAAACCTTATGTTTTTTGTGGAAGCCATCTGAGGTTTATCCTCTGTAAAGGAAACAGTAAAAAAAAAATTCTTTGTCCTATAATCTATTATAAAGATCTATGATTTCTAAATTCAACAATCACTGGCATAACAGCCACACAAAATCCTTGTCTCCCAGGCCTTATTTTGAGACACCTTTGTATCTTATTGCTAATAAACAACTCCTGTCAATAGCAATGAAATTATATCTAAGAAGTATCTTTCACTGTCTCCCTGTATGTTCCAGTTAGTTTGTAATGTACCTGGAATTTTTTCAGTCAACATCTTTCCTAGAGGAGAGAGTAATTGCACCATAAATAGTATTTTGGCATTAAGGTTTGTTGGGTTGGGTTTTTTGCTGTTAAAAGACTCTGCTCCTCCATTTATCCACTGAAACAGCAGGGGCAGCTTTTCCACAGTGTTTCACAAACATCTCAATTCTGACCAGAGGAATAATTTCTTTGCTTTCATGTCTTTTTGATCTCTGGCCTCCCTGGTAAGGTTACCACTGGACATGCTTCCACAATAGACTGTATGTACAGATTACTCATTGACATACATACACGTGCACCCTGGGCAGATGGACCGAGTGGGCTGTGACAGCACCCTGCTTGAAAACTCTGTACCAGGAGGGGGTACAGCCAAGCTGTGAGCTCTTGCTGACTCCCATGTTGCTGTAACTGTTCCTCCAAGCACCAGAGTTAGGTTAAATATTTAACCACCCACTCATTCCTACTGATTTTTAGAAACTGCAAGTGTACTAAACTACATCCTTCTTGCTTATGAATGGACTGAAATGCTTTGCTATCACAAGCCGTTCTTTATTGAGAGATCAGGTTCGGTATCGGCAACATTTTTTTTTTTTTCCCTTCTGCTTCATTTCAAAGTAGCTAAAATCCATCTGTATGTTAAAAGCAATGAATAAAATATTTTCTCCACTCATTTGCCCAGTTCTTAATGCTGTTGCTAAATGCGGTATGTGTTTTGTTACAGTCATTTCTCCAGGATAAACTGTTCCACAACCAGCACAGTCATCTCAGAAACGAAATTGTACTGCTGCTGGGTAGAATGACTTTTTGGCTGATAAGGAAATAGATGACCACAAGGAAATTTGGCCACTTCCCCACTGATGGTAACTAGAGCTGTCTCAATCCCAGCAATGCTCTTTTAAATACAACTCCTTGCATGTACAAAACAAATCAAATGGATGAATGATTCATAAGATGAATGATGAAAGCTTAACTAGGATGAATTTCCTAATGTTCCATTTCTTCTAGATCTCTCTTTCCAGTGTGGGCACCACGCTGAACACAGCTAACAACAGCTTTCTTTTTTTTTCCCCTTAACTGATTAATGTTTGCTCACGGGAGCTTGATTACTGTATTACAAGTCACAAATTTGCAAGATTAAAAACGTCTGTTGAATTAATTAGCTGCAAATCAACCTAAGCAAAGCTTGACAAGTTCCAAGCTGTTCCAATAAAATAAAAAAGGAGGAATCGATAGCAGCCACAAATACATGACAACATGCTGGTACTTTGCGACTATAAATAGTGGCAACTGCCCTCTCTGCTGACAAAGGAAGATTTTTCATTGTCCATACAGTGCTGTCTAAAGGCTAAATCCTGCCCAGATCGGTGTGGCAAGCTCACCGATGGCTGAAGTGTTCTCAGTGAAGCCTCTCCTGTGGGCCAGCCCGCTAACCCAGGGGGAACTGGGGCTAGAAACGAGCTGCCTACTTTGTCTTCCATTTCAGCAAGAGTGAATGCCTGCAGCGCCGGCGCCAGGACCGATCACAGCATGTGCGGATGCTGGCCAACAGGAAGGCTACGTGTGTCCCAAAACGGAAATGTAGGGAACGATGTTGGGAGTCATTAGTGACTACTTTTGAACTTTCCCTCTATAGCTACTGCCATTGTCTGACCCAGTCACTGCAACAATTTTAGATCTATCTGTCCATAAATCAGATCCTGTTGGAAAGTTACTATATATTTTTCAAACAGTATCCTTAATGCTGAATGGTGACTCAGGTCAGGAACTTGTGTCATATACTTGAACTTCAGTGCAGCAAGTGCCTTCACTGGCTAGTGATCTCCTCAGCTTCATAAAATTTAAAATTAATTCTTATCAAACATTGTCTAAGAAACAATCTGGGATGCACAGCTAGTAATGCAGAATACATACTGAAAAAAGCATCAGTAATTAAAATTTCAGAAATAGCTACTATGTATTCACGGTACATTTAAATTGACAGGGATACTGTTTTCATATACATGCATTTGAAATTTGCCTTCAGTACATAATCCATGAACTAGCAAATCTTTCCTTCTGACAGCATGTATCAGGCAACTGCATATGTGTTGGGTAACAAACACTCTTTAGTGTTCTTCAGTCAAAATTCAAGTAAAACATCCTAATTATTGCAGGTTATTTCCTTCATAAACTACGGACATTGATAACTGATAGTCAGTGAAGCAAATACAACCACCATTAAATGAAACAAAGGTTTGATCGCCCCCTTTGCCATTTGCCTGTATGGGGTTTTCTTCCTTGATTAACTAAATGTGATAAATCCGTATTTATTTTGTCCAAATCTTCCCCCCCCCTATTCTTTTATTGAAATATTTAAGATGATGAAATATAGCATTAGACATATTTCCTCCACAACTTTTCATTAAAGTACTGGCATAATGCATTGCAAAGCTTTCTCCAGTAATGGCTGGAATGTGTTTTCCAATAATGTTCTTTTCTTTTTGCAGTTATCACCTGATTACCCTTGATGACGATGCTCCTGATGCCTTTTTTTTAGGCTTAGAATTTAAATTAACTATAAGATTGAATCCTAATAGAATCTCAGGACTCATGGTCATGTGTGTACACAGACACACACACACACACATATATATACACACATATATATAAAAAAAGCATTTGATACCGTAAATTTGCTCCCTAGTATGAGACATGATCCTACTATTTTTATTATGAGAAAAACAAACACTTTCATAAAGTGTACTCTTTATAGCATGCTCCAAACAGTGGGCACTGAACTTACTTCTTCCATTTGCCATAACCTGGGCAATTTGCACACAACTGTGGTTCAAAAGTACTGTCCAGAGAAACCACGTCTGCTCCACATGCTTCACTAGACAGCATAGAGCCTGTTTGCCCTTTGCTCAGCCAAAACGGATCTTTGTTCAGCAAAGGAACTGGGATTGCAAAGGGATTACACCATGGCCTCAGGGAACTATGGATAAGCTACATGGTGTAGCTCTGGTGCACACACAAAGTCTGCCTGAGCTCCAACGAGAAACCAGGTGGACGTGGCCAGAGCAGCACACAGTGCATTGATAGACCTGATTCAAGGCAGCGTGTAGAGATTCAGGCTTTGTCACAGTGCTAACCATGTTCATACAGCTTTTGGTCAGGTTGGAAGGTGAGCAGAGTGATTCTCCATCTGCCCCAAATTTTTACTGTAGACATTACTCCGGCTGGAAGCAGGTAATGGCACTGGACATGCGCAACAGCTTCAGAGTCCTCAACACTAAGGGGACCGAATACATCAAAATAATAGAAGTAAGTCCACATTGCACAGGATAACCTTTACGTTTTCCACAAAGAGGAGGAACAGCCTCAAAATAAGAGGGAGGGAGCGTGCCCTTCTCCTCAGTAACGTGCAGCCCTATAGCCTTCCCCTGAGAGATAGTAGCTAGAGATATGAATCATTGCTAGCTGAAGAGATGACTGAGCCTGGCTCACCCCTTGGTCTCTGCTTACCACAAACCTACTGCTGGAAAAGCAGTCATGAGTATTTCTGTGCAAAGCTCCATCTGATAGCACCACAGAGGACCCGAGTCCTTCAGGTAAGATGGGCAGAAGAATACCTGCTCAGAGGATCCTGGCAGTCTTAGGTGGGAGATAGGAGCTGAGCTACTCTTTGCTGTGAAGACCAAGGTGTTTCTGACCACGTCCAGGAGCCAAATTTTAGGTGCTTGAATGTCTAGCATAAAAAGTTCAGGAGCTCCTGATTCATGCAGTTTGGAGGATCACAGTATTACCCTGAGGCCCCCGATGTGCCTGCACTGACCTCTGAGTGTGTGCTGCAGCATGCCAGATATCTGGTCTCCGTGTGCTGTGGCTTTCGTCCATCCCATGCACGTAACTTTCCTCTCTGTGGGCTCTTTGGTGCATGAGGTGGGGGAGAGAGTGCTGGACTATGACCAGGCCTTGCCCTGAGCAGACTCGTAGCACCCAAACACAGCCTGCATCTTGCCTTAGCACTATGGTACGTCTCTGAAGGCTCTTCCAGACATTAAACTATCAGCTTTTCTACCTCAGGGAAATCACTATCAGTGAAATTCTGTTTTGCAGTACCTTTTCCTCACTAGGTGGCTGAGTGGACACACCTATTTCACACTAGAAATGCTTTTGTGAGGTTTAGTTCAGTGCAAAAAAAAAAACCCCAAAGTGAACGCTTTGTTAAAAGGATGTGGACTTTCCTACAGCAGAACAGAACTTGTGTAGAAAAGCTGCTAGCATGCCTAGGGCTACAGCATGCCCAGAAGTAAGATCCAGAAGCAACTGCTTCCAAAGATATCTGAAATAAGAGGCTGAAGCCTACAGATACAGAAAATGCTTGTATCCATAGCAGTCGTGTCTTTCTTGCGATTAATGTAGCATCTAGTTACATTGACAAATCCGTTACATTTTTAAGTTTATCCCAACCATTCTTGGAAACAAGATTCTTGGTTACACTTGAAAGTTTCTTGGCTGTTTTTATTTTACAGTGCCTTGCATGTAGAAGTTTAGATTTGATCGTTCGATTAGTTGGCCACTTATCTCACAATTTCTTATGAATCTCTATCAATGAATACAGTATCTGTAACTCTGTTGTGATTATACACAAGCTTCTCTTTTACCTCTCTAGCTTACGCAAATTACCCCATAAATGTGCTGAAGAGGACTTTTTCCCTTGCATCTGGCATATCTGTCCTCTTTGCTCCAGGATTCAGGGTAGGCACATGACTTACTAATGGGTATATAAGATCCTCTGCATAAGAATTAAATACTAAGCATTCAGAACAAAACCTTAAGTACAGGAGCCAAACTTACATGTTTAGAAAAAGTTCATTTTAATGAATGTGCTGGTCAGCAATTGGCTTTTGTAAGGATCACTGGAAATGACTGGTTTCAGAGACATTTCTCAAAGTCTCCTTAAAAGGATCACAAAACAGCAACTTGGTCAAAATGGGTATGTTCTTAAATGTTTGAACTAAAAAGGAAAGAAGAAGAAATGTTTTGATTCATGCTGAATTAGCACTAATTTTAGAGTATGTATTGTTTCTGGTTGAGCCAAGTGACATTCAGGCTCTTTGGTATGAAGCAGATCTCCAGCTGACTTCAGTTAGGAGCTAGGAGGTGAAGTCTTTCACTACTGTGGTCTGAATTCATGCAGTTATTCACTCAAGGTCAGGAGCCTGATTTTCTCATATTCATACCAGCGTAACTGTGAAGAAATCCCACCAAACACCTGCAGTGAGGTCACTATGGTAAAACAAATGGTCCCAGGGGACCCCTTGCATGTTAAAAAGGCTTTGTAAATGGTCTGTAGATCACTGACACTATTCCCCTAACCTTGCGTGAGCAAGGCTTTACAAGGTCATCTCCATCTCTCCTTAATGAAATCTGCTCATACCAGATGTGAGAAATCATCTCAGCAGCAGATCACTCAGCAATCTGCAGCCAAGTGAAAATGATGACAGAATTTGTTTCCAAAAGTCACTATATGTGAACTGCAGTAATCTGTTGTGGTTTTTTTTAAATTTAAAAGGATCTGTTCTCATTTTGCATTTGATCTGTTTTATCAGAATAAAGAGGAATGGATTCAATGCTGTAATAAAAAGACATAGTTCTAGAATCAATCAACGGAGGATTTTGTAACATAATGTCTCTGGTATATAAATGGCTGTTTGCCACTTACTCCATTTGGCTTTCTGCTGAGAGCATGGGCTTCATGCGAGCTAGTCTAATTGCTACAATTAGCAAAATTAAATGGCTTATTGTGTTTTTAGACAATTCTGCATTGTTATACTACAGAATTAGTAATTACAGTGTTGGGCTTGTAAATTCATGGACACGTGTTGTGATTATTTTCATCACGCACCTCTTGTAGGGACTCAACCTAAATAAGCTTGTTTAGATGGATGCACAAATGCAATTTACTTTGCTTCCCACCATGCACAGGAGCAAGAGAGGCAGCAGTAGGACCCCAGCAATCTGCTGAAGTTTTTTCCTTGGCATTGTGCAGGCAGTGCAGGGGGTGCAGAGTAAATCACAGCATCTCAGTCACTCTGGGTTGCATGACTTCAGGGAAGGAGAGGAGAAAGGGCAGTGGCTTTGGGAGCTGAATCACTGGCAGAGCCAACTAAAACTCAGTACAGCGCCACTTTTAAGGCTCTTAAGGAGTTGTATGATCAAATCACAAACACTTCAAAACTGTTTAATTTGGGTTCTAAAAAATCCAACAGGCTAGTTGTGAATATTTGCTGGCCAATAAAAAGTAAATGAATATATTGTGTGATTAGGAGTCCCTTTCCAAATAAAGCAGCACTCATACTTTTAGTAGCACTCATTACTTGCTCTTTTGGGAAGATAATGATATATTGGCTAGACTATATGTTTTAAACAAATTTGTGTTTACTAGCTATTCACCACATATTAAAAATTGCAGCTCAGATAAAATTTTAATTTACCTCCTCTGCTTAAGACTTTACAAAATCAGGCAGCTGAGGCCTACTATTTAATTTTGGAAGGAAATTTTTCTCCAGTGTTATAGAAATTAATTAATAGAAAATTTGTTGATTTGCCAATGAAAATATTGTTTATATGCCATCAAACCCATATAACCCAAGCAGAGAAACATTGTTCTAGCACAAGAAGCATATTTCAATTGATGTAAACAAAAGTGGAAATCAGTTTTTTCATTATTAAATCCGCAGGAAAAAAGTATTGCACATATTTTCAAAGAATTCTTTTTTTTTAAATTATCCTATTATAGAACAAATAACTTTTAAAATAAGACAAAAGGGTTATCTCACATGTTCTTACATGTTTTCTGAATGAACATGGGTATGCATTACCTTGCCTTTATCTAATTAGAGTAGTGAATACTAATTAAATTGTCTTTTCTGTAGCATACAAATCCACAACTCTCAAAATTTTAGGACCAAGACTTTAACCAGGTAAGTTACCATTAAATCTGCTGGCAAATTTGTTTTGTTCATTAGATCAATGCTTACATAATTCTTACTTCTAACAAAGAGATGTGATTGCTTTTCTTTACCAGAATATAATTATGAATTTTTTATTTTCCTGTATTCTGGAATGAAATTTAAAAGACCTGATTTTTTCATTATTTCAAAAGCAAAATTTTTTTTTTTTTACAAGTCTTTTTGCTATTGCTGTCTTAATTGAACTTGATTGATTTTAAAACTGTCTGTGGTAAAAAGAATAGTGCATATTGATTAACTGTCCATAAGGCCATCATGGAATTTCAACGTGGACTACGTTTAATCTTGACAATTTCTATAAAAAATACTTACAGCTTTTAATGCGACTATTCACAGCAATGCAAATTAAGAAACTGCCTGTGTAGTCATCTGAGTGTTAAGATTTCAGTAGCCACCCTGTTCTCAGTGCAAGTATCACTGATGTTACGAATGTAACAGAGCAAGATTTTGGAGAGCAAATTTTGACTTGGTGTAAAATGACTTCTCCTTCTTCCTCAAACAGCCGGATTGAATTTTGGAGACAAGGTGTGTACAAGTAAAGCCACGTATGGCGCTGTGCACTCAGACCCTGCAGTAGTTTGCTTAAGATAAACATTTTTACAAACATTATTTAAAAAAAATAAAAAATGCTGGGAGAGTAAAGAAAGTAAATGTTAGTTATTAAAAATCACATGGGTAAGTAATGCCTCTGTGTCCTTCCTTCCAAAACCAAACAAGAGCAAATCAAAGAAACTCACCCCAAACTTTCTTTAGAAACCTTGCAATGCAAGCACCGGTCCAGACCATAACCCTTTAAATTCTGTACGAAGCAACATTTCTTCAATTCTGTAAGCCCTGACCAAAGGGCTTGCAGCCCCGAGGAACAGCAAGACAGGCTGAGGGGAAGATCAGAAGAGGACAAGCCTCTCTGACAGCTGCGGTGCTGCCCCTGTCCCCAGGAGGTGCTGGAGGGAGGCGAGAGCTCGAGGGCGCTGCCCGCTGTGCCTCACTCATGCTAAAATTTCTGAGTTGTTAAAGCAGCAGCAAACCCACCGAGCTGTTTCCAGAAGAAACCCTCACCTCTTGGATTACAAAGCTTGTCATTGGCCTTGTTTGTAAAGAAAATCAGCAATTTGCTTGTGCGAGCTAGCGTTTGATTCTGGAGTGAAGGCTCTACTGACTTTCACTGGACAAAGGACTTGCTCCCCAAATCCTTTCTTAGCAGTTCTTGCAGTGGTAGATTTTCTGACAAAATATGAGTGCTTTTCTCTGAATAATCAGCTATTATCTCCATGGAGGGAAGGGCAATCCCTTTGTACAAAGCTTCACGTTTGGACTATCAAAGAGTTATTTTATTTAAAAAATGATTATAGAGGCAGCTGGCCGCTGCTTAATTTGAAAATACCTAAGAAACCCTTGAAGCATGGGTGTTTTTGGATCTGTGTAAAGTTCCCTCTGCCTTGCAGATTCCTGCACTTTCACAGAAGTTTTGTTTTGAGGAACTCGCCCCAGCAAAGAACAACAGGTATTGAACATTTCACTAATAAAAAAAGTCAACATTAAAAATGGCTAATTGAACGCATACAAATAAACATAGGCATGTAACCTTGGCCATTTCATAGTACAAATATTAATAATAGGAAAGACAGAAATTTACCCAGCAGCATATACAGCAGTGACTACACTGGATATACCTGACAGTGAAGATTACAATACCAATCATCAGGTCTTCTCCATCCTGACAATGCCATTTACAACAGTAACTCTTCAGTTCTGCTTCACTCTCCTAAAATGGATGGAAATAATTATAGCAAATTGTTTCTTATGGAATCGCTTGGTGTCTTTACAAGCCACTTACATTTGAAGCAGGATCCATGGTTTATAGAGTATTCTAAAAGTACCCATGTAGGCTTTCATATGGCATTACACTGCAAAACAAACCCATAAAGTGTGAAAACCAGGTTTATATCAACCTGCAGAAGCCAGTTGATAAAGTTCATGGACCAATTCTTAAAATCTAAGCTATAAAGAGAATGAAATGTATTAAAAGATTTGAGGCTTATAAAAAGTAACCTTTTTATACCATATTTTTACTTTACAAAAATATTGAAATAATTCATGAGTTTTTCACTCTGCACCAGCTTTAAAAAAAATACTATCAAATTTTGACTTGCACCTTTAATGCATCTGAAAGCACCATCAGGGGATACTTTTAACATAAAGGAGGATACCATTGACTAGATTTAGGGAGGTATTTAAAACCCAAAAGCTTGCAGCAAAAGCACTCTATTACAAGAGATTCAACGTAATTTTTAGATGTATCTGGACACAAGTCTTCAACAAGCAGAAGAGGATCTTCCACACAACTTGCTTATATTATACTTCGGTGAATATACTTACTAAGAGGTGGCTGAAAGCCTTTAAAAGACATCACTTTCACCTCAGGTGGGAAAAATCAGAGCTGTCTGTACACGTTGAGAACTTGGTTGGTCTTTCCTGCTTCTTGTTCTGGTAGGCCTCGTGCCACTCGTTATCTGTCCCTCAGGCAGTATCAACCTTGCAGTTATACAATGTTTGGCACTAGAAGGGTATGGCATGTCAGTCTCTTGTCACCCCTGCATACATTCACACACTGAATCATGCATTCTCAGTCCTGAAACAGAGAAGTTTCAGTGTGTTCATCTCCTTGTAGTTTCTTCTGAAATATCTGAATGGGGTCCTCCAAAAAGTTTAGAATATGAAAACTATACTTCCTTGTTCTTTTACATATATATATTTTTTTTTTTTTTTTGCAAATTGAACACTGAATCATGATTATCATTTAATTTACATCACTACGTGCTATAGCTCCTTATTTCTCCTGAAAACCAGAAGTGAGCTGCATAGGATTTCTGTTGAAAGTAACATAAAGAACTTAAATTGCATTTAAAAAGACTTTGAAATTCCACAGAAAACAAACAGTTCTGGTAGTAGTAATGTTTATGACCTAATTAATCAGAATTTAGTTTATTTTCCACTGACAGCCTTACAAACATGACAATGTATCTTTTTAATGAAGAACTATTTTGCAAACCTATTTTAACCTGAATGGTTGATCTATGGGCATGATGAAGACTACTATGCTCCTATTTTTTTCCCCAGAAAAGAGTTTTCATAACAGCAACACTGTGTGCTCCAGTTTTGCTATTTTTGAAAAGGTTTTGTTTGTTTGTTTTTGCCATTGATTATGCAAATATCAACCATTCATTTCTAAAATAAATATACTACTGGCTAAAGTTGAAAGCCCTGGACAGGGCCTTCCTATTGATTTGATTGTGAGTACTGTGCAGTCACGAGTTTCATGGCAGCAAGGAGTCATAGGTGAGTTTCCCCACCCGAAGTAACTGATCTGTATGTGTGGGTCAGCGTTTGGGTTTTTTTTTTGAGGCTTTCAGGTGATGCTGCTGTATCAATGTCTTACAGCCAGACTGCACACAGTGGATCAAATGATAATCATGATGATAGCCAGACTAAGAACACTACAGCTTGCTGCTCTGCTTGTAGTACGCAGTTTAGTTATTCCCACAGCCCTACTGTCAACCCTTTAGTTTGGACTGCAATGTCAGAGCTTCTTCAAGCTGTGTTTTTGTTTTGTTTATAATGTGGTTTCATATTCCAAGCGCTCCTGGATAAGGGCATCATCTTTATACTGTAGCCGTGGAGGAGCAGGGGAACATTCAAATGCTAAGATCGCCTTCCTCAGGCTCCTGTCCAACACGTGTCTCTCCCACGCTGGGTACCTGTTCCTGAACAGATCGATTTTAATGACAGACTCCTCAATCCTTGGTGGCCGGGATGAAGGTGTGGACGGTGCGGTGGGTCTCACCTGAAACACAGGCACACACCCATCCCTCTCCGCGAATTTTTGATCCCGCTCGCTTGTGACACTCCGGTTGTTGGAGATGGACCGTAGAGTGTTTGTGGCCACTTCTGGGGGTAGGGTGAAGGCAGCGGCAGGGTCCTCACAAGCACAGCTTGGCGACTGCCCAAACCTTGGTCCATTGGGGTGAAAGAAGGCATAGTACATTAGCATAAAAACAATGCCTGTTAAAAAGCTGCTGAACACTACACACAGTGCTGGTATGGCAAATGCATCAGATATTGGCGGGGCCTTGTACAGATACCAGAGAGCACTCAAGGCGGTGTTTTCTAAAAGGATCACAAAATAGTAAATGAAAAGCCTACAGCGTGTCCTTCCTTCCTTGACATTGAACCAGCTGAAGATATAGATTATCCCAACAACCATGTCGAAAACTATCTCCTCCCATTTAGTGATGCAAAACTCTGTCTCGCAGTGGACGATCCAGAAGGTCATGATGCACCAGTGCAGCACAATGAAGATCCCAAAGTACAGCTGGAAAACTGAGGCAAACAGAGCAAAAGTAATGACCCTTGCTGCAATTGTGAAGAAATGCCAGCAAAACTGGATTATAACAGCCATGTAACTGATGGGTTTCTTGTCATCACGGGAGTCACGGAGGGCCTTTTGGTAGGAAGCCAAAGCCCAAGCCAAGGATACGAGAGATGCTGCAGCAGTAAGACCTAGGAGGAAACAGGAGATGCAGTTAAGGCATAATTAGTATATCAGCACTTGGTTGAAACCGGAGAGATCGTTGCTGTTTTCAATGCATTCTCCACCACTGACATAATAAAAATCTCGTCCTTCTCCTTTAGCTCAGCCAGCATTTTAAAATGGACCTCTGCTGCTAAGATTTCATTGCCCTTACAATGCTGGATACACACAAACAAGAGTGGCTATCAAATTGCACTCTGAAATGCTTCTTTATCAATTTTGTGTTTGAAACAATTTAATTAATTCACAGCTTTGAACAAGTCAGGAATAGGTGTCTCTGTCAGCTGTGTGATTTAACAGGACCTACTGTAGTTAGTTTTAAAGAAAGGATATGAATTTTCTGATTTTCATAACTCATTAAAGAAGCCTAATACAAAGCAACCAAGTCTTTCTAATTAAAATGCCAGCATCATATACATATAAACAAAATTAATAACAATGTGAGCATAAATCTACATTTTTTAAATAAATTAATGTAACTCTTGTTACACCAAAATTTAAACTAACTGCCTTACTCTGGCTGAGGGAAAAAATGTTGCCCATTTTGATATTTCCACCACTTTTAAACAGAATTTTAATAAGTAGAAAATGTTAAAACCTCTATTTTCTTCCAGTTGGAAATCAAATACATTTTAGAAATGTTGGAATTTTCTAGTGAATTAAAATCCTGAGTATAGATGCTCCTAAAGTAGGGAGTTGGGAGTTATGACTTAATGTTCATATAGCCATTCTATCTCCCATATATCACAGGATTGCCCATTTATAAGGCCCTGAACTATAATATTTCTGGAAAACCTGTCACATATCTTTCACAAGAAGCATTCAATATATACCTATTTCTCATGAGCTTTTCAAACATTATTTTTGTGAAAATAATTCCTATTCACTTGAAAACACAAAAACCATACAACAAATTAAAAAAAAAAAACCTTCTATGCTTATTTTGAATGGGTATTATTCTTTTTTTCTCAAGTGAGTTTGATTGTTGTTAGTAGGTAAACTTAAAAAAAAAGTTGCTTTGCAACTGAATCCGATTTTTAAACTAATCTGTTACTTCCATACACTACCAGAAAAATACATTCCATTCCCATTTAAGAAGTAATATAGTTCAGCAAAATTATTCAAATGCTTAACACTTACATAGCATTCTGTTAGAAATGAATGATAATTCTTCTTTACGAGCAGATTAATTTTTATTTACTTACGACTCGTATCAAGCTGCTTTGGATGGAAATGGGTATTCAATTGAAATGCAAAACCCCAGCCATTCAAGTGTATTTATTATTTAAATAAAATTGCAATAAATACGTTGCATACAGAGGAAAAATGTATCAAACATTTTATACTTAAAACTGGTTTATTATCAAAGCAAATTTTATATACAGTTAATGAATGAATTCATAAGTCTCAGCAAGCCAGACTGAGAATTTATTCATAGACCATTTAAAGATAATGATGCTTCAGCTTACTCTATTTCTAAGCTGTTCCTTAACTTTGAACTAGTTATTGAAGTAAATCAAACTGATATGAAGAAAACATTTATTTTGCCTGCTGTTAAAAGCTGTTTAATCGTTTCAACAACCCTTGGTTCTGGATGCATAGACAGTATTTTTCTTCCCTGTTCAGTAGCTTTCTTTAGAACTTAACCATCAAGAATATATTACTTAAATATTAAAATTTTTATGCAAATTTTGTTAATACAGAGTGGTAAATTTAAGCCTAAACACATGTTGCTATTCACTTTTGAAAAAAAAAGTTCATTTTAAAACAGATAAATGTAGGTTATGGAAATAATAACTGATTCTGAGGGAAAAAAAATATTTAAGCAATCCACCTGGCTTAGCACACTAAGATTTTGCTCAGTAAGTAGTACAGAAGGATTCGGATTGTGTTTGCCAATGTTTCTCCCTCAGTCACTGGCAGGGTGCTAATTATGTTATGAGTTCCCATGAATCCAAAAAACCTTTGTTTTAAAAATAAAAACAATGAAAAACAACCAGCAGAAATATAGAACAAAATTAGGATTCCAGGGAGAATTTTTAATAAAACTTCATAATTTTTCTTCCCACAGATGCCTGGATGCCAAAATACCGAAGTTACTTCTGGAATCTTCCTTCATGGAGAGAATAAACTATCAGCAATAAAGACAGGAAGGAGATATGGTATAAATTATTATTTTCATTTCTGACATGTATGTTGCTTTTCACACTGTGCTGCCTTTCAGTGACCATTATCTCTGGAGACAACACTACAGCTGAAAACGTAAGTTCTCATTTTCCTGTAGGAATGTTTTCAGTATTGAAAAAACACAGTTCACTTCCCTTATGAAATGAAAAGTTTGGAAAGGTAGATGAATAGGATAAAGGATAAGAGAATCTTTCAATAGAAATGAGCCACTCTGAACAAGTGTTCAAAAATAGCATTATCAGCACAGGAAAGAATAATGTGTGAGAGAAATCCATGTATTTTCTTTGCAAATCTAACTTTAATGACCTCACACACTCCCCCAGAGGTTTGTAGAGATATCATCGGTTTTGCATTAGCAGGTGTAAAATCATTCAATAATGCACACAGAATGTTCCAAATAAAAAGTTAAAATTCATAGGAATTTCCAAAGTTCTAATGCTAATTAATTCATAGCCATTGTCTGGGAAAGCAAGAAGCAAGTACAATAGCAACGTAATTCTGTTATTTAAATAGTCATTAATAGGGAAACATCCTTTGCTTTTACAGAACAAGCTCAGGGATACTGGCATACAGGAGAGAAGAGGAGACAAGGGAATGTACAAAAGGAAAGAACTGCCAGTTAATGTATTATGTATCTACTCTTGTGCTATTGGCAATGGCATTAAGGATATAGAATTAAGATAAGGCTAAACACTTCATGGGCACCATCCATTTTTCTTTATTGATGAGACCAAGCACTAAAGAATTATTAAAAGTATAATTAATAATGAGAACAGTAATGTAAAAGTGATGCAAATGGCAGTTTGCTAATAAATGTCACTATATAAATAATTCACAGGGCATGGTTAGAGATAAAGCAAATTATTGCAGCACTGAATGGATAATTCATTAATTAGAACACATTGATGTGTTTGCTGAGTATGTGTTTGTATAAACCTCTTTATTTCAAAAGAAGAACTAAAATAAATTTCTATTACTATCAAAACAAAACTTTAAAGACACTAACATGGCACCAGGAAAAATTATGTTCTATAGACCTAGTGGAAAACATGTAATTTGTAACAATGTGGGTGGTTTAACTTCTGCAGTTGGGAAGGCTTATTTACCATTCAGCAACGAACAGACAAGATTGGACTGTGATCTGTGGAGCCACTGCTCATGAAGAACAAGAACCAGCTTTCCGGCTTGCTCCGCTGCAGCCTCCGCACTCTCTTTGGGAGCTGCAGCAGCTGTCTGGAGCATTTGACAGTCTTGTATATCAGCCTTGTATTTAGGGTCTTGATCTTGGAAATGATGATTAACTAGCCATTCTCAGTGAATATATACTCAAGAAATTATATGCTTATCTGTTGCAGACTGTTAAAAGTCCAGGAAAGCAGGAATTCTGTAAAAAGGCCTTGGGAAAGATGAAATCATGTTCCTGTTTCTTCCTTTTCTAAAGCTGAACCTTCAAATTTTTTCCACAGTATGTGATTTTGTCTCTAAAGTTCTGTCCTGAATAGGAAAGAAATACAGGCTTTGCACAGGAAAAAGATCACTTCACATATTACATCAGGCAAATGATGCTTTTGTTTGTTTGGAAAATGGACACTTGAAAAACACTGAATAGCAATTAGTGGGGAGTGTACCTATCCACTTCCAGTCTTTGTAGCTTAGCCCATTGACAATAGTCTCAATTGTGAGACCAGCCAATAATGCATTGTATCAGGACAACTTTCTGTCAGGAGCAAATTAGAATCTGCTTTGAGTGAAAAAGACAATTTAACCTCTTTTATTCTGTGAATAGTTTGCATTACTTAACTATATTATTTGTACAGGAATGACAACTTTGTAATTACAGATGAGTTTCAGATGTCCTTAAGATAGTGCACTTCCTGTCTGAAAACAGGGAACAGAATTGCCTTGATTGAATTATAATTTTAACTTCTTTCCCTGGAAATGATTCATTTCTCCATACATAAGAGATGCTGTTGCATTTTATGGAGCGTGGCATATCTGTACTGGTACTTTAAATATAATACATAATACACTGCAATGAGCTATAGCTTATTAAAGACAAGATAAAAAAAACATGAAAATGACTTTCACAGGTGAAAGCAAACATATAGGAGGGAAAAGAGATTTATACGGAGATGGATACATTAATAAATGTAATATTATTTGAGGGAAGCAAGCTCAAGTAGCTACAGGAGAGCCAATGAAGTTCTCCTCAATGGTATTTGTGAGAAATCTGACTGAAATGTTTAGTTCGTGAGTAATCCAAATAGAATTGCTCACAACAGATAAGGGTTTTCCATATTACATCTCTGCTTGGCAATTCACAACTTAATTGTATCCTGCTGACACCTCTGCCTTTGCATTATGGTTGTCCCAATTTATTTAACTTTGAGGAAAGCAATTCAATGTCTAAGCAGCATATATGATTTACTAGTTTGTATTTTTCTCCCACTCCCACAATATAACTTTAGACTGGGGTGTAACTGAAAAAAATATGGGTCTCATTCTCACACTAATTTTATCTTATTTCTGATTTGTACTTGGGAGAGTAAAGGCATATGGAGGTCCGTAAACCACTTTTTTTTCTAATCAGAGCAGTCCATAAATCATATACAGGCTAAGTACAGAACATCTCAGGTCAGCTGGAAACCCTACAAATGAATGAACTGTTCAAATAAAATGCTCCTTGACATTCAACCTGATTTCAGAAATCAAACTCCTTCTGTCTCTGCTTCATCCTCCTTTATAAACTTGTACTCATCTCACCATTTCCAGGAGTAAATTCTTGTAAAAGCAGGAATACCACATGCAGCAGGACATCTGGCCATGACAACATTGCTTCGGATCTGGAACTATGAAATATTTTTTGAGAAAGCCTATTTTTATGAGTTTCCTACCCAGCTGGAGAAGTGACATTACACGCATCCAAGCTTCCAGGTGCTTCTCTGAAACAAAGCCAAAGATCTCTAACATACATAGTCCCCCTTAACGCCTTAATCCTGTAGGAAACAGTGTATCATGACTGCATCCCTCCAGTTTCAGAAAATGCCTTGCCATATTTACACGGCTTTTGCCATGCTGCTCTGCAAGTATAGCCACAAGCTTGACGTTCATGTGGAGGCCTTGCAGGCAGCTTGACAATAGTCTATGGGTTTCTGCACTAATTCTTTTATTCCCATATACTAGTATGGCAATGTGTGACGTGGTATACATACTGTGCTTCCACACATAGTTTAGTACACAGGACGCTTTGTATGCTTCAGGGGCAGCTTTTGATCGTATCAGGGACTGTGTGTCCAGGTTCTCGGTATGTGTTTCATGCTCTTGGGTCTCATTCCCTGACCAATAGTGTGAGATGAAACCTGAAGATAAAGCTTACTTTTTTATGCTTTCCTATTATCTAAAGGGATAACAATATAAACTCTTGCCCTCCTTCCATGATGACTGCAGACGTAGCCTACTGGGGTAAGCTGTAGCACTGTACTGAAGTATCCATACTGGAATCCATCCTTACAGCCCTCAGACTCTGTCACCAGGTTTCATAGTTAGGGACACTTCGTGTACAATGACCCTTGCTAACACAGTCTTTGCTAGCACATTTCTTTTCTTCAGAAGAGGGAAGCACCACTGAGTTAATGTCTGCAGCCAGGTCCAACCTCCTAAAATATGCTGTACGCTGATCTTAACATACCTTTCTGTACTCCAGGGTTTGTACCCTTGCTGTCCAGGGTCATTCTCCATAAGCATGTTGCCAAGATAATCCTATTACTTTACCACATCAGCAAAGTTTGTCTTACATTAACTGTCCTAAATCATAGTCAAAGGCTTTTTGCGCAATTGAAACAAGCTGCTTGAGGTCAGAAAGGGACCTTTTTCTTCTTTCTTAGGTGACACTAGATCTGATCGTGCCTAGATAGAAATGGCACCTTACTGAAATATTCCACTTCTGTAGCTTTAGACTTAGATTGTTTTAGGCTTAGACTGTTCGCTACCCACAAACACAGGAGTGACACTGTCTGAGAATGATTCTCTAGTAGTTCATATTTCCAGTGTTTGCCACAGGCTGCATTCGCAACTGGGGATATTCGAGGCAATAGAGATGGTTTCATCAGCTCGTCTTCCAACATTCGGCTTCACCTTCTCCCAGTGTGTACTGGGGTGGGGTAATACAGCACAAGGGATGACAGGAACTGTTAATTGTTGAAATGTAAGCCAGATTTATGCCTGATATTCCTTCTCCTAAGTGTTACATAATGCTTAGAGAACATGCTAGCATATATAGGAATAATTTCTCCCATGATTCCTTTCAGCTGCTTTCTATAGACACTTCTGGTGAGACAACTTCCAGCTGCTCCTTTAGTTTAGCTCTCCACAACAACTTACCATTCCCTGGAGGTCTAGAAACATTATATATACTAAATGTTGCTTTCAACCTTACGCATTTTACCCACTCCTAAATTTTTTCCAGTGATGGTTTGGACTCTAGAGGACCAAAGTCAACTGACAAAAGGTTGGTTTATTGTACATATCTTTAGCAGATTCTTAGGGTCTGTACAAGATACCTGCCTAATGGTTTACCTCTTGCTGCACTCAAGGTCATATCCACCTTAGCAAATCTGACTGTTAGATGTACTGTTGAGATGCTTCTGCTGAGCAGCAATCCTGGTCATAGGTTTAAACAGATCTACAGCTGAATGACGGTCATAATTTTATTTCAAGCTAAGGTCAAGAACGGTTTCCCTTTGCCTCTCCCCTAAATACAAACCAAGTCTTTTACCCAAATTTTGTTGTTAGTATCTCAAGAGTTCTTTTGGAAACTATGAATAAAACTACTACAGATAAATTCAACTTATCATGCAGGGACCACAGGAACCGTAAGAGTTGGACTTGTCCTGTATTTCAGGAGACCACAGTCAGTAATTCAGGCCTCTCTTTCTTCACAGACAGCTAATGATGAAAGGGTTTTGGGATACAACAACCAAAAGCTCTGCTACCTTCTCATCAATCTGCAGAAGTAATTGACTCTCTAAGATACTTGAACCGAAGTCACACTGCCAGAATATGCTAGCTAAGGCCAGCCACTAGCTGACTAGGCATCCTGGGTGGTCTCCTCCCTCACAAGTACATTTTCCTAATATTTGTTAGTTTCGTGCTCTACTAAAGATGTGTTATATTTATAACTTAGAATTCAGGAGTTCTTACTAGCCACTAATCAAGTCCAGTTCTTCACAGACAGTGACAACCACCAGGTGCTCACATATGTCATGCAGTCTGTATGCTGCCAGGCTTGGCGAGATAGCATGAGATCATTTTGCCTGTTAAGAAGCTAAACTTAGACTTCTGTACTTTCACAGCTAAACTCCTTGTCTGTTAGGTAATTTGGTATCTTTATATTCCAGTGAAGTATGTGCAGCATAAACATACCCACTGACTCCACACTCATTTCCATGGTTTGTATATTTCTTCTTAGGCAAAAAGTGCTTTTGATGTCTTGAGGTTGCTGCAAGTAGCTTATAGAAATCAAGGGATTATCTGGAGACTGCAGCAACCGCAAGCAGAACAAAACCCCATCATTAGCTCTTGAGGGGAAACAACATCATGACATGATGTTAAGCTAAAGATAGGGCACCATCTATGGGAGAAGGCTCCACCTGCACTGCTTGGTCCAATGCACTGCACATACGGACACCTTGTACAAAGTCAATGGCACAAGCAGTAGCACTTCTCCCTGCTACCCGACAGGAGAAAAAGAAGTAGTCTACTAGACAGATAAAAGATCCTGTTAAAACATAAGTTTTGAGGAAATGCCTTTCTGTTGATCCACATTTCTGTGATTTTACCTTTATTTTTCTGTTGAGTTTTTATATGCTTTTGCTTATGCAACTTCTGGACAAAGTTCCTCTTGGCATATTCCACTGATTTCGAGGAACCAGCCACACAGATTTTCATTCCATAGCTGCTAACAAGATGAACTGGAATTCTTTTATTGGAAACACATTGGAAAAATATTCATAAAGTAAAAAAAAAACCCAAATATGTACACAGTAAATGCCATCTAGATGATTTCAGTCTTTTATGAAAATAAAATATATTTTTTCTTTAGGAATATGCAAATATATATTTTTTTAAAAGACATTGTACTTAGTCTACAACAGTGTATGAGCAATGAATCGGGAGAAAATAAGCATTAGCATTTGTTTCTTTTGCAAAGTCACTGTGGTCGCCCATCCCAAGGTCTGTATGCCATCCTTCCCAGTTCATAGGACAGTGGCCTGTCAGATACTGGGGCTGGCTCGGGGCCACCGCAGGTGTGGACTGAACCCATACATCAAAAGATGGCAAGAAAGTAAAACTTCAGAATAACAACTCTTAAAGCATCCATTTAAAAGCCAGAACTAAAACAGTACACGATTTGGAAATAAATCCATTGAAGTGAAAACATGGTGGTATTGGTTTCCTAATCAATTCTGCATAAAACTGTTTTCTAATGTACTGGGTGTCGGTGCCCAGGTGCTGGCAGCGGGCTGGGGGACACGCGGGGCTGCCCCATGCCGGACACAGCCGGTTCCAGCCGGGTTCCAGCCAGCTCCAGACTGAGCCACTGCAGTACACAGCTGAGCCCATCAGCCAAGATGGTGACGCCTCTGGGAAAACATATTTAAGAAAGAGCAAAACCACCCGACAGGCAGAGGAGGGTGAAAAAGAAGAAAGGGAGAACAGCAGGGTAAGCACCGGGGTGAGTGAAGACGGAGGGGGAGAAGGCGTTCCAGGCACCTGTGGGAGAGGAACACAGTGGAGCAGGTATTTCCCTGCAGCCTGTGTGGGACCAGGGCAGAGCAGATGTCAACCCTGCAGTCCGTGGATATTTCTTGAAGGAAACTGTAGCCCATGGAGAGCCCACACTGGAGCAGGTTTATCTTGAAGGAATTGTATCCTGTGGGAGGGACCCCACGCTGGAGCAGAGGAAAAGTGTGAGGAGGAAGGAGCAGGAGAGACAAACTGTTATGGAATGGCTGCAACCCCCCATTCCTTGTCACCCTGCACCACACGGCAGGAGGACATACAAAGGTGAGGAATGAAGGAGTAAAATTGAGGCTGGTAAAAAAAGGATTGGGGGGGAAGGTGTTGTTTTAATTTGCCTTTGTTTCTCACTATCCACATCTATTAACTGGCAACAAATTATATTAATTTTCCACAAGATGAGTCTGTTTTGCCCTTGATGGTAACTGGTAAGGGATCTCCCTGTCTTTAACCCAACCCACCAGGTTTTTCATCCTCTTTTCTCCCCCTGCCCAGTTGAGGAAGGGGAGTAAGTGAGCAGCTGGGTGGACATCTGACTGCAGTCCAAGGTCAACCCACCACATCTAATCATCTCATGGCAATATATTTTTGCATGCACAAACCATACATATGGTCATTAAAAAGCAACATTCAGGCTTCAGGGGCCAGGCTGTACCTGCTCCTTCCAGGACTACTCAAGAAGAAGACTGTTTCCTTGCACAGGGATACATGGAAACATACCTCAAACTTCCCTAAACCCTCCTTCCTCTGAAGGGTGTTCTGCCACCTGCCAGCACCCTACAAGGCACTGGCCGCCTCAAAGAATGGATGTCTGAGAGTATCAAAGCTGCCACATAATTTTCTGACATTTAATTAGAGGATGTGGGAGCAGAATGAACCTAATACCCAGGAGGATTAGAAAGTTACTACAATAACAGTTTTTTGATGCCTGTAGAGAAAAGTATAAATTCTGGAAAAAGGAAGTACTTACCAACATTTGTTTGGTTTAGTTTAACATAGTCACAACAAATTTACCATTTTTTTTTAATAGTGAAACACGGTCAAAATTTGATACTTCAGTAATGTGTGTCAGAGATATAGATACATATTTAAAGTGAGATAGCACAGGAACAATCAGTCAGTTTACAATACGAGCCACAGAGCTTTGCCTCATGAACACTGAGTGAATCCCGTACTTGTGTTAAAACAGGTGCATAAGAATTCAAAAATTTCAAACAAGGGAGAAAACATCCTTCCAAGGCACGTTCACCTTTGCTTTAAAAGTACACATTTTTTTTTTCATCTGACTTAATCTACCTTTGGTTTTCAGCCACTGATTTGGCTGAAGTTCTGTAGAGTTCAAACAACTTCAGCATAACATTTCATGGACCTTCAGAATTTTAAAAGCAAAGGTTTCCAGGACATCAGTTTTTCAGTTAGAAAACCTCAGTATCTTTGAAATAGCATCATGTCAGGACATCCTTAGAGATACATTTTTCTCTCTTTCTTCCTTCCTTTCTTTCTTTCTTTCTTTCTTTCTTTTTTTTGGGGGGGTGAAGGATATCTCCTTCCTTTCTCGATATGCAATGATACTATAGAGATCAGGGTTTAATCTACAAAGAAGACTTGATGGTTAGTAGTATTTCCAAGTAGCTGTTTTTAAATGAATAGAACATTTGTGTGACCAGTTATGTAAATACTAAACGCTGGAAGAGAAGGAGATGTGGACTTTGAAAGTCCCATCATATAGGGCCCTCAGAATGAGTGCTTACAGCATTATTCCTGATAGTTCTAAGGCTCTTAATCATCTGTGTGGCTAAATGAATATCCACAGAGATGTCAACAGCATGGACAAAGCAACTTTAAAACAAATTTTAAGTATCTGAAGATGATTTTCCTAAGCCTGAAATGACCTGGTGAAAGATGTATGTTCTCGCTATTAACCAAGCTTTCTGATATGTTTTCCACTAGCATGCCACAAGTAAAACAGCTTGAAATGACCATACTGGCTGCAGTATTGTGGAACATATCGGAAATAGTATCAGGTGGATCCAAACTCTCTCTTCTAAGTATTTTTTTCAAGAGATACTGAATATCATAAAATACACATAGCAGTATCACACTGGCTCTAGAAATGTGTGTTGAGGATTTGGGAGCGGAAGGGCTAAACCAGTATTTCAAATACACCAGAGTTTGGGGTTTTTTAGGTGTTGCACTAGCAGTGGCCAGCATCCAACACAGAGAAGACTAGAAGCCAAGAAATGTTTTGGCATGAAAAATGTCCCAAATACCTTATACTAAGTCTTATTACAAATCAATAGCATGGGACCAGGTCACTGGCAATGAAACACTGACTCCGTGCAGAAAGATAGCATGAGGCCATTACTCCCCTTAAATCTCCTTAAGCCATAAGTTTAGGATTGGCTTTCAGTGTTTCATAGGCTCGTATTGGCTTTCTGAAAGGGGATAAATTTCAGACTCATTAAGCAACTGATATTTCTCCCTGTTGCACATTAAAGTCATTCTGAAGTTAGTAACTTATTTGACATAATTTGTCTAAGAAATATTTTATATATACAGCATTTTTCTGTGTTTGCCTTTTAAACTTCTCTAAGCTTTTCAGCTCTGAAGAGATGCTGAGAATAATGCCTGATATGGTGCTCAGGGACAAAAGGCAATTAGTATCACTCTGAAAAGGAAATCAATTTAGCATTTGTGCAATCCCTCTTGGCAGAGGGAAAACTGGAGCTGTTAGCTTTGTCTCGTACATGGTGCTATTTAAGTTTCCTCTGGATCAAACTGAAATATTACAGTTTTCACTCTTTGTTATGTTTCTTTCACTTTGAAAAACTTCAAATACATTTTCACAATAATTCATTAAATACACTTATTTTTCTGTTAGTGGAAAAGCAATCACTAACCTCCTCCCCCCCCCTTCCAAAAGAAAATCCATATTTTTACCTACTGTGCAGATAATGTAAATTGAAGCAAAATCTAACTAACTAATTTGAAGAATATTTGGTGTATTCTGGGAAGTCTGGAGATTAATTCTGGTTCTACCTCATGCCCAGCTTTGGATTATTTTAGATCTCATGTTTATATCTTTGTCTTCAATATTAATTATGAAGCCATTAATTATTAGTAAGGAAGCTTTACAACTGTATCTCCACATATCTCTGATATATATCTAGAATATGTCCACATGATATACATAGGTAAATATTATGTATCTGTCTACACTTTATATGTACAGTATATTTGCATTTATACACTACATACAGGCAGATAAACTGGCATAATTTGAGGACTCCAAGAAAAATAATGACTCAACATTTCCTCTGAAAAGCTTTTTCAATATTTATATGTGGTTTGTGCCAAAAAAATGCACCGTGTTGCAAGATTAAATTAATTTAATTTCAATTTCTGGTGCTTGTCTGGAAAATTGAAAAAGCTTCCCTGGCTCCTGCTATCAAACATTTTTTTCATGTACAAGTACCCATAGAGGATGATCGAATTACTTCTTCAACCTTTTCTCAATATTCTGGGCTGATCGGTCCCTTAAAGTCTTATATCCAAATGGTTGACTGGTGGCCTCTGGGACCATTTTATTCCCTTCCTTTGAATTTCCTTCAGTAGCTCTATCCTCCAGGAGGTGTAAGTCACAGAACAGGGCACAGGCTTTTAACAGTGGTCTTACTGGTGGTGTTCACAGTGGTATGTGTCTATTGCCTATCTTCCTTCTACACCCATGGAAGAAAATAAGGCTCAAAGCCACAACTTGACACTGAGATCTCACAAACAAGCTCTTCTCTCTGCTGACTGCTGTGCCATCTTCTGAATTACTGTTTTTTAAGACAGAAATTTTCCTATCGTATAGGTGTAGTCTGTGTTTCTGATTCCCAAATAGACTTTTCTGTATTGGTTGGATGTGATAATTTTGACCAAATGATTCAGATCAATTTGTAGTGGTAACTTGTCCTATGCACTATTAACTACCCTCACATCTCTGTGCAAAGGCTGGGAAAACTTAACCCGTCACTGGAAACTCAGCCAGAAAATATTAGATATCATCATTCATAACAGTATCAAACAAGATGAGAGCAAGGACAAGTGTTTGGTAGGTGCTGCTAAGCATTTCCTCACTCATTTTTCCTAATTTTCATATGCATCTAGAAGACAGATTTTAGTTCACTTAATGTAAGCCCTACTCACTCCTACTTCAAGCTCTCATATGATTTTAAGTCCCATGAACATTAAAAAAAAATTAATACATTATTCATTATAGTTGCTGTCATCATTCTAACTTGTAAGCTTGTCAATGAAATTTAACAGGTCTGGGTAACAAGACCTGATGTTGAGTAAAAAAAATGTATGCAAAATTCTGTGACCTAGCTTCTAATTCTTTGTTACCCGACTACACAGTTGACCTTTCTATTATTTTATACTGAATTAATGTCAGGCTAATCTATACTTATTTTTAGGTCTGTGCACCTTTTCTTTTATAATTTTTAGATTTGTTTCTTTATGCATCTGCACATCAGTCTGCTCCATGGTAATTTTTACAAATGACCAACTAATTTCAACAGAATTTGACACAGAAATCTCAAAGATACTAAGTTCTGTGAAGTTCAGGGAAAATGGCAGCTAGAGAAGGGCCCAAAGAAGTGTTCCCACTGAAAGGAAAGCAGACTTCAGGCATTTTCATGCCTGAATGTTAGGCATTTTTATGCCTTCAGGCATTGTTATTCCAAAACTCAGGGACCAATTAGTAAGTGAATAAATATGTTCCTGGCAGCAGGCAAATCCACATAGATATAACTTTGAGCTAACCCCAGCAGATACTGCCTTTTACCCATCCAAAACCAAAGTCATGAGAGAGAACTGGGAACAAGGCCGGGAGACAACAGTACAGTGTGGCAATCCCGGGGATCTGAGGAAAACCTGAGATATTTTGAGAGCAATGGTTAAGGGCAGGGTAGAAGTAGGAGGCACTGTGAGAAGGCTATGAGGACCTTATGTGTTTACTCTTACAGTACAGATAGAAAGAAGCCAGCAGGAAATGAGGCTTCATTATTTTTGTTGCTTGAAGAACCTATGTAATTATATTAATCAGAACTCTGCTTTTCTGGAATTCACCTGCTTCTCCAATATTTTGTTTAAAATGAATGGTTCAGTGTCTATAGACATCTGCAACAGGGTTCTCCAAGCTGGAAACAGTATGGTTTAGGCTGGAAATAAAACACAAAGAGGGCCCCATAACTGGACCTCAAAGACTCAGATTATCATAGCATTGTAGAATCATTTAGGTTGGAAAAGACCTTTAAGATCATCAAGTCCAACCATCAACCATGCCCACTAAACCGTGTCATGAAGTGCCCTGTCTACGCGCTTTTTGAATACCTCCAGGGATGGTGACTCAACCACTTTCATGGGCAGCCTGTTCCAATGCCAAACAACCCTTTCAGTAAAGAATTTTTTCCTAATATCCAATCTAAACCTCCCCTGCCGCAACTTGAGGCCATTTCCTCTCGTC
>VYZV01034876.1:150455-163955 GCA_013401275.1 Pandion haliaetus | reverse complement strand
CCCATCGATCCAGCCTGACCAGATCCCTCTGCAGAGCCTTCCTTCCCTCAAGCAGATCAACCCTCCCTCCCAACTTGGTGTCATCCGCAAACTTACTGAGGGTGCACTCAATCCCCTCGTCCAGATCTTTGATAAAGATATTAAAGAGAACCAGCCCCGGTACTGAGCCCTGGGGAACACCACTTGTGAGCCCCCGCCAGCTGGATTTAACTCCATTCACCACAACCCTCTGGGCTCGTCCAGCCACGCAGTTTTTTACCCAGCGAAGAGAACACTAGTCTAAGCCATGTGCCGCCAGCTTCTCAATGAGCATGCTGTGAGAGACGCTGTCAAAGGCCTTACTGAAGTCCAGGTAGACAACATCCACAGCCTTCCCCTCATCCACTAGGTGGGTCACCTGGTCATAGAAGGAGATCAGGTTGGTCAAGCAGGACCTGCCTTTCATGAACCCATGCTGGCTGGGCATGATCCCCTGGTTGTCCTGTTTCAGAGATTACTGAGCATCTACCTCAAAGAGCAAATAAAAGGGTATTAGTTTTACACCAGTGTGACTTTAAGTCAGGTTCTCTGCAGACACAAAGGGGGAAGTGGAAGTCAGCTGCATATCTATTATTTATTTGATTTATTGGTTCGTTAATATGGTATGACAGCAGATTAGCAAGGCATTTTTCCTGACACTGAAGACAATCAAGAAGTTATCAATTCCCATCACTGGCACATTTTTACAAACAGAATAACAATAATAAATCATTCAGTCTACACTAGTAACCTAACTAAACAATTTGATAGACAAAACCCAGTCATTTTTCAACAACAGCAGCTCTAGCAACAACTGATAAAAGCCCAGAAGCGGTAGCTCTAATCCTATTGGTGAATACACTAGACTAACAAAATGCCCCCACTCTGGTCCACCTTAATCATCCTGATTTGGAGAGGAAACAGGGTAGAGCATGTGCCCACGATTCGGGGGGGTGGGGTGGGTATGAGGATATGCTATTACCCTTCAACTTTGGTAGTTGTTTGGATGTGCAACAGTGAATGACTCTTCATTCAGCCTGCAGAAAAAAAGCTTACCTCTGCTACTACTACATTTAGATAACTTGTCCCTCTCGGTCAATTAAAACCATAGTTATTCCTTCGAAAATAAGATTCATAGAAAGCTCTCTGAGCCATGCCGAACAAAGAATCAAAACCAATGTCACATTTCAAGATTTGAAAGGTAATATGGAAATAGCCTTCAAAGAGTTCACATACCCAGTTATAGTGAACAAAGTGTCATGATCTATTTGAGTAAATGAACTCCCACAGAGACATGAAGTAAATAGGCAAAAGCTTTTTTTATAATTGCAGTTCTTATTAGACCAAATCTAAAATAAATTTCCCCAAACAATCAGGCACTGTTGGGAAAAAAATATTTCATATTAATCAGAAATCCATTCAATATGCATGTAGATTGTTTCTACATGTTTTAAAGTTAGGATATCAAAATAAGCTATATTTTGAGATATTAGTATTTAATTTGAACTCTAAGCACTTTATGGCCTGGTTATACCCTAATGAATTTAACATTTTTCTGTTAACTATTACTGACTGTTTTAGAACAACGTATTATGGACATTGATACTAGCTTAGGAATAAATGCAACACTCTTGCAATAACCTAGTGAAGTTAAGTTATCCATATTATTATTTTCTTTCAATCTTAACCTGATTTAGGAGGCAGGAGATAGAGAGACTTTGTTTTGTTTAGGATTAGAACAATATATGAGTACAAACTTAATTAGAGATTTTTCTTATTCTGTTTCTGAATAGTAAGGTCTATCAAGGTGCAAGAGTATGAGTCAATTTACGCTTTCTCAGATACTCGACTCTTCCTTCTCCTCTTGCAAAATAACTGCCATAAGCAATAGCTTAAATATCCCATCCATTTTGGTTCTGCATCTTTTCCTTCCATTGTTTCTGCCCCTAAAAGTCTTCAGCATCACCTGCATCCCAGATGTTCCCTGAGACACCTCCCCTTCCTCTTTGTCACCTCATCTGCAAGGTTTTCAAACTACTCTTTTCCCAATGCTCCTCACATTTCTTGCTTTTCCACAGATTTCCCAGCTCCTATATTTGTTTTCTGTAGAGGTGCTCCAAACATCCAGCCCTGCCTCCCCCCTTCCCACACCCATCTCACCTGATGTCTCCACAGTCCCCATGGCTGTCCCAGCACTTGGACAAGGTTCCCAGGCCTCTGCCTTTAGATACAACCCCTGGATGACTGGGGCATTTTGACCATTGCTGTCTGGTTCAGGAATGTGTTGTGGTCCACCATAAAACCCGGACAGCTACCATCTCATGCTCACTTCTCTTGGCAGCAGGCTCTACCAGAAACTCACTGCTCCGGTTTCCAGCCTGTATGTAGTCACAGACAGGTTGTACCTATTTGCTCTTCTTCAGGCCTTCCACCCCCAAGTCAGCTCTTCTGCTTTCCTTAAACAGCTAGTTCTTTCAAAATCCTGGTAAACAACTGTGGTGTTTTGTTTGTTGTTTTGTTTTTTTTTTTTAAAGATTCTCCTACAGCAATGAATCCATAGGAAACTAATATTCTTGTTAGTTTTAAAGAAAGTATTAGCTTTATTAATTGCTTCATATTTTAATATGAGATGTCATACTGAAGAAAACGGTCTGCTTGTGTTAACTATCAAGTGAGCAAGGGTATTCACTGCTGCTTACTTTTTCCAAAGCAGCCCTCATTATCTAGGGCATTTCAATTCACTTTCTTCTGTTCTGACTAGCGCTCCTACTTGCTGAATTATGTCATCAGAATAACCCCTGCCCTGTGCCTCTATTCATTTTTATTATCTCTCTTTCTCATAATGAGGTGAGAAAAACCTGAATACAATAGTCAAGTAATCAAGGTAAAGTTCCACAGAATGGAAGAATATATTTGTAATTATTTGCTGTCACATTGTATTTCTGTCTGCATTAAAATAATTTATGCCATTCAGAGAGTATCTAGATCCATAAATTCATATTTTAACATTAAAATAGATAAATTTATAGGCATGATCTCAATACACCCTATCCTCAGTGTCTCTTGCAAGAGTTCATAAACTGCATATCTCAGAGGCTTACAGAAAATGTGAGTGATGTTCGTGCAAAAGACGTGTCTGCCAACATTCAGTTAGTAAAACACATTATTTCTGTCCCCAGTATAAGATTCCCTCTCCTTTATCAGTGCTGAAAAGGTGACAAAATTTCCCCTTATAGCTCCATTGTATTCCTCTAAGCTTTTCAAGCTGAGCAACATATTAGCTCCCAGAATGTACGTATTTCTGTGAATGGGACATTTTAACAATGCTTTGCAGATCTAACACCTTTTCTCAAAATATTTTAGTATTCTCTATAGTCATTATATTATTCTTAAAATAGCTCATGAAGAATGTCAGTATGACATCCATTTTCCTGATGGATGAACCAGGGAAAGAGGAACTGAATGATTTGCCTGAAATATCGACATACAAAGCCTTTTCAAGAGGAAGAACCCAGGAGTTTTAAAGCAGAGTCTATTACCCTAGCCACAAAGAACATACCTTCAGTGGCACCTCAGTACCACTTTGCAGCAGACTCCTTGGCCAAACTTTCAAACAACAAATTAGCTGTCTGCATTGGTGTCCTGGTTTCAGCTGGGATAGAGCTAGTTGTCTTCCCAGTAGCTGGTGTAGTGCTACATTTTGGATTCAGTATGAGAAGAATGCTGATAACACACTGATGTTTTCAGTTGTTGCTAAGTAGTGTTTAGTCTAAAGGATTTTTCAGCTTCTCATGCCCAGCCAGCAAGAAGGCTGGAGGGGCACAAGGAGTTGGAGGGGCACAGCCAGGGCAGCTGACCCAAACTGGCCAAAGGGATATTCCATACCATGTGATGTCATGCCTAGTATATAAACTGGGGGGAGTGGGGCTGGGAGGAATCGCCACTTGGGAACTAACAGGGCATCGGTCAGTGAGTGGTGAGCAACTGCATTGTGCATCACTTCGTTTGTATATTCCAATCCTTTTATTATTATTGTCACTTTATTATTGTTGTTATTTTCATTATTAGTTTCTTCCTTTCTGTTCTATTAAACTGTTCTTATCTCAACCCACGAGTTTTACCTTCTTCTTTCCGGTTCTCTCCCCAGTCTCACTGGGTCAACGGGGAGTGAGTGAGTGGCTGTGGTACTTAGTTGCTGGCTGGGGTTAAACCATGACAATTGGTACTGTGCCTATCAGTGGACTCAAGCACCATCGTCCACGAGCCCCCATTACAATCTGTGGCCCCACTGCAAAAGCTAGCTTAACAGCATAGAGTTGGATCTTTGGAAACTTTTTTCCTGAGCAATCGAGTTACCAAAAAGAGAAACAATGTGTATATTTGGGAAGCCAGTTGAGTCCCACTCAATCCACCAAAAGCAACTGGGCTTTGAAAATAGGTCAAAGCAACAAGGAGAAAATGTTTTCAAATTAGCCTTCAACAGTACTGGGCAGTGACAGGGATTTCATTCTTAGCAGCACATGAATGCTCACAATTCAGAATGATCACAATTAGCTTTTCTCAAGAGCTATATAAATAAAACTATCTTATCAACTTATCACCTTTCTACATCCTAGATGAAGAAGTGCTTAATTTATCTTACAGCTGCAGGTGAAGTTCTGTGCCTGTGCACACCCAAAGACAGCATTTAACCACTATCTTTCCAGCATGCTGAGAATGCCTCCCACAAACACTGGCATGCCTTTGGATGAGTATAAAAGAAATTTTCTTGGAGCTTTTCCTACCTTATATGCCATTCACAAGATTATCACAGCAGTGATAGATTTGTTCAAGAGTTCACATTTGTGCAAACAAACTTCTAGTGGGTTTCATGCTAATTCACTGGCAATAACTGTTAGATTAACTAATTCTTCGTAGATTAGTTTTACAGAAGTGTAAAATTTCAATAGTTTTCCTCATCTGAAAGACAGTTGAGGACTGGGTATTTATGAGCATAAATTCTATGGATCATTAGCGGAATTTGGTTCACTAAATCCTTAAGGGCCTTTTGAAAATGTCTTCTCTGATATACTTAGTACAATTATTCAAACACTGTGACTTGAATTTATTATTTCTGGCCAATGGCACATTCCAGCACAGTCACATCTGGTACTTCTGTACTTGTTGCCATAGGGTATATACTCTGCTGTTTAAATAGCAATTTAATAGCAGCACTGGCTAAATAAGGATATTGGCTTACATCCATATTTTCTGAGATATTCAAGATGAATGGAGGCAAAGATTTGCTACTTGTCCTTAAAAAATTCTTTTACATTTTTTGAACAGAAATAAAGCAGCAATTTTATTGGCATATTTGTAAGTAGAATATTAACAAATTTCCCTAGCTCTATAAAACTAATGTATACTAGGTATCACCAGCCTGAACAGAATTATTACTGCCTGGTAATAATGTCCTCAAAATATAAGTCTATAATGTGAGCACTTAAGCTCACATACTGAATGCCAGGCTATCAGACAATTATTACTCTGCACAGTGTATAATTACAGAAACTGGAGAGTATTCGGGGCTTGCAGTTTGTCTGTTGTTGGACTGTTTGGTAAACTTGACTGGCAGCTTCTCTGTTAAATTTTTTTTAACTAGCAGGGAATCAAGTCATTCATTCACTTTGAGTGACAGCTAGAGAAATATGACTAATAAGTGAACACCCCACACTGCATTTTAAAAATGCAAACACCATCTAGAAAAAGGAATTGAAGTAGCCAATTTGTATAATAAATGACTTTATAAGGCATGCATGATAACAGAACTGAGGAAAAACGGGATGCCAATCCAGGTGGGCTGCATGCAGCAGGCATTCATAGCACAGCACAGGATGCCTTTACATCCCGAAAGGCAAACACCAAATACCTTGGCTAAAATGCCAATTAATTAAATAAATTGTTAATATAATTAGTTTGTTCATTTTTGGTTTCCTGGGTTGAAATTAATCAAAGCATCCTTTGTACCTTTGAAGACAAATGCTTAAATAATCACACATATTTCTCATAGGAAATGTAGGTCCTTGGCTTTCAAAGCAGCTGGAGGGTGGAACCAGGGAGTTTGCCAATACCTTAACCCGGTATAAATTAGCACAGCTTGAAGGTGGCTGTCATTTGCCTTTACTGCCGACAGTTTTAAAGGGCTATTGATTCAGCTGATGAGCTTTGGAGGAGTGTAGCCACGTTGCCTTTCCCAGGGCCATGCTCTTTGCACAGGAGGGAACAGCTACTCGCCTGCCTGAGCATCAGGGGATTGTTGCACACTGGAAAGCTCTCCTGCAGTCCCTGGCTGTGAATTAAGGGCTGCTTTGTGGTGGGAGTAATTGCCTGTGTTTGTGAAATAGGTCAGCCTGCCAAGCACTGCAAGGCTCTTCCCTCAGTTACAAAGCATCAAAGCCCAAGAAAACCACCTAAGCTAAATGTTTGAGAGAAGAGAGGGAGGGAGGGAGGAAAGAAAGTGGAGCAAAGGTTTAATGTATTGTAAGGAGCTAGAAAACACCTGTGATTCTTTCTATGAGGAAAAATAAGGCACTCCAGAACTACTTTCAGTACAGGCACATGGTCACACGGGAGGAAAATAGTACTGCAAAGGAACATAAAGAGCTGTTTCTTAATACAATTCTCTTGTGCTAACTGTATTTGCCAACATTTCACCTTAGGGGTAAAACTTTTTACTTTTGATTGCAGAATGGTGACCCATGGTACAACAAGGTGCAAAGGTGACACATAACACAGTAGGATTTGAGTCATGTTAAATCCATCATAAGAAAGATTTTAGTTGAAATTTGTGAAAAGTCCTGGTTCCAGTTTCAAAAGTAACTTAAACTTGGATCTCTGGCAGTATTTAGGTAGTTAACCCCCCCTGTTGTCAGTGGGAATCAGACACTAAAGCACTTCAGATGAAATCCCATGAGCCAAGATCTCCACATTTAAAAATAACATTGTTTGCTGTTAAGACCCCTACTACAGCTCAAAATAAACTCTTCGTGTTGAATCCTCAGTGCCAGTTCCAATTCAGTTATAGTTTTGGAAATGTAACCTGAGGGCACATTGGCCTGGTCCCTTGCTGAGGACAAATTCACTGCCTGTCTGGGAAAATTACACTTCCTTCAAGACTTGAACTATGTTTTCAATGGTAGTTTTCTTCTGCTAACTTTTAAAAGTTCAGCCTTGCTCTGCTGTTTCCAGGGTCAGACAAAGAGGCTCTATCTAGCTAAGATACTTGTATATCCTTTTCTGCCTGTGGTCAGTCATGCACCCATGAACTTGCTTTTCCTCTGTGCTGAAGCTCCTACTTAAGCAACAAGAGAAATAAATGAAAAATCCAAGATAAGGTAAAAGCACCATTAGAACAACCTTCCAGGAGGGAAAACACATCATCATTCAGAGGCTGGTATATTTCTAGAGCAAGAGTCCTTTGACAAATTGCTAATTCCCTGCAGCAGTCCATGGTTTTCACTAAACCCTGCAAAGTGTGCGTCAATGGATGAAAGGACCCTTTCCAACTACTGACGACCTGAGCACAGTCACAAAAGAATTTACTCTCTTTGACATCAAGTGCACAAGTGTTGCATGCTAACCAGACATAGGTGTAGACAGGTAGAACTGCCTACCATGAAATCCAGGCCAATGCTAAGAGGAACTCATTCACTGTGTATTCAAAGTACAGCAGAGGTGTCATTCTGGCATATCCTCCCAGGGTCATTTTGCCGAAAACACAGCACAATCCCCCATCTGACCAGATATATTACTGGCAAAGACAGAGAGTATAGAAAAAAACAAGTAGACATGGCCAACTTTTCTTCTGAATTAACTCAATACAGAAGAACAGAAGCAGTAGCAATATAGCAAACTGCTTCACTACTGTACAGCCAGCTGAAACATCAAATAGCAAACCCGGAAAACATTTAAAAATCCTACCTGCGATTCTGACAGAGATGAAATTATTATTGCCCCTTACTGTTTGTGATTATATTCTGCAATCCAAAGGAATACTAAGCCATAAGTTTGTTTTTTAAAAAATTTTGGTTTTACTCAGAAAAATTTCAAAAGATGTCAAGCATACTTTAGGAATTTTCAGGGTTAATTGTCAAATCCTACATGACACCATGACACCATGTCACCTTCTCTATGGTAAATACAGGCTTTTGATCAGCAGACTGTCAACTGTATTTATTTATAAGTCAGTGTTCCTAGAAACACATCTAAAGGCTATACTTAGAGGTTGTGCCACAATACTGCAGTGCTGCAAAAACTGGTCACATGCGGAGGTAAGCAGTTTTGAAAGGTTAACCCTCCTCAGCTGTGATGTGCTCTGACATCCTGTGGATGCCAACTGGCTGCAGACAGCACCAGAGAGGAAGAGCTGTGGGTATGTCAGAAAAGGAGACAGCTGCTTATTTGGATGAAAATTTACAGCTTAAAATGCTAGGATGGAAAATCTGCAGGGTATTGTAGGAAGGTCAATGATATGGATGTCAAGACTGGGAATAGGCTCGCAACTGACTTAATCCTGAGTGAGTTTTATGCTTGAGTTCATGAATATTTATTGTAAGTAATCAATTATTTACATTAGATAGTAAGTATATTTATTATAAATATATTTTAAATACAGTATTAGTTAAAAAAAATAAGGCATCTAGCACAGTCACCCTAGACAAGCATGCAAAAATTCTCCAGAAGATTTTCAAGGTCTAATTTAGTGCAGATTTAAAATAAACATGTCTTACACTCATCTGTCCTGAGACAATCTTCTGAGCAAATATGAGCTGAGTATCAGTAAATCCAGTTTGTGATGCACTCCTCTTCCAGCTAACAGTCCACACTATTAAACAACCCTCTCAATTAAAGTCTCCTCAATATTCATGGTTGAACCTCAAACACCCTTGTAAAGTATTATTACATCTCTATTCTCATTTTGTAGATTAAAAACGGAGACATACATAGACTCCTTTTAAAAATGTAGCTTATTTAAGCAGTTTCTTTGATACTTTGGGCACTGATGAACCATCAGTTCATTTCATTCTCTCCATGTAGCCAGGTTAGGTATTTTTAGAAATGAAATGCAATCTCACTCAAGTCTTTGTACTTCGTATAAGACATCTAGGTGAAACTTAACGGTTAGGGATATACAGGCAATTGGACCTTAATTTCTATGAAATTGCAACTGTCCAAACCAACAGAATGACCTCTGGGAAAAGTTGCAAGATAACTCCATTTTCCCATGTCTCAGGTCCTTTCTTTTCTACAAGGCTCTATTTTCTCTTGCTGAGAAGAACAGATAGTTCCAGGGTCAAGAAGATTTTACAGAAGGCATCATACTTTTTCCCTTAAGCCCATCAATAAGTCTTCAAATGCATGCAGTGCCCTGGTATTTCAGAAAGCGCATTCCATGGAGACAAAAAGATAAGAAAAAAATGAATTAAAAAACCCCACCCAGCAGATATGGTACAGCTGATAGTATCAGTCACATGCAGTCCAAGGTAAAAATACATGGCTTTGTCAGTCTCCAGTGAATGAAAGAGAAAAAGCTGTAAGGCAGTGTTCATATATCCTTATTCATGCCAGACAGCATTGTCCTGTTCCCACAGTAGCAGCATTACTCAGGATCATTGTAAGGATACCAGAAGCTGTCCTTGATACTTAATATGCTTGAGAATATGCAATACTCTTTTTCACAGAAATGTGTTGTGATGGTCACAGAAGTACAGTTCAGAGAGATAAACAACTTGTCCATGGCATGTTACTTCTCTGCAGAACTCTCCAGATTGTTCGACTTGCTAGTTATATAGAAATGTAATAGCAATAGTATCTGATCATTAAAGATATTGATTAAAAAAAACACAAAACCTAAGCAAAAGCCATTCACTCATGTTCAAATCTACACACCTTTTTTCCTTGTGTTTTCGTAAGCAGTCTAAAAATAAAAAAAAGTCTTGTCAAGAAGAAGCCTTGAAAGAATATGTTGCCCTTAAGGGTTACAAAAAGAAAAAGTAAACTCAAGAGAAGGATGTTCTGCCTTGTGCAGGCCAGAACAGAAGAACCAGCTAATTGCAAACAGGCAGATGCAGGCTTACCAGTGAAGCTAATTCATCTCTAGTGTCTTCTTTTCAGACCAGCCAGTATGGTGTGTGGTCCTATGTTGCAGGGCATGACTGAGGCTATGCAGCTCTGCAGCACCATTTCCCTGTGTATCCATGTCCCCCCTCCCTTCACCTAATCCTTCTGGCAGGCTATGCTGGTTCACCCGGCTTTACATGAGTATGATGGGACTCCATGATGGTGTTGAGGGAGCATTCTCAAAGACGCTATGCAACAGGCGTGCATGGAAGGCAAAAAGAAGCTATTAAGCCTGCTTACCTGAACTTCTTTTATTACTAGATTATCTTTTCCTGCTCCCTTCACAAAATAAGAAGAATGGAAAACTGAAGTCTGCTTGTAAAAGTAGCGATTATGTTGAATTGGCTGAAGAACATGGTGAAGTCAACAGAATGTGTACAGGACCTGCTGCCCTCAAAGTTCCTAAATGCTGCTTACTTGGACAATTGTCCTAGAATCAATTTTGGCAATTAGGTAATTTTTTTAAAGTGTTGGCCCTATTGATATTACAGTATTATATTCTGAACCAGCAGTTCTAATTGGCTTTGGAAAGTATTGGTGACATGTACTTTAGCATTAGGGCCCATGCAACCGATTTTTATGTTCCTGTAGCAGTTCCATGCATGTATTTCTGTGGGTTGTATTGGAAATTTCCCCACTGGTTTGCAGAGGGGCTATATATGTATACGTCACAGGGACTGAAACGGTCACTGTTTTCTTGGCAGTGATTGCCAGCTTGTGCCTTTCTTGCATTGCTTTGCAGAACTTCATCACAAGTGACATTCTGCAATAAAAGCAAAGTACACTGTACACTACCAGCTGAAAATATGTACAGAGAATTATATATATTATATATTATATATTATATATTATATATTCAGTACGTTGTACTGTTACAGCACATAGTAATGAACACTAAAAAAAAATTATCTAAGTAGGCCTTGTCTGTAACTCAGGAAAAAAAAGAACCCTCAACCTGGAAGAATCTATGTTATTAATTTCATTGTATGGAGTCTGAGTGGTTTCCTATTTGAATAGAATACAATGCTCACCTTAGTTATGGCAGCCACTTGCTCAACACATCAATTTTATTCTTATAAAGAAATACAATTCTTCAGCAAAGGAAATGGCATGTTTCTGATCTGCTTGCACTGCCTGAATGATGTAGTGGAAGTTTTCTCTTTCTTTATGGTGACCAGGTGTGGTAATAGAAGTCTTTGTACTAAGGCAGGTTTAGATTCTTTATCGGACAAGACCTGACACATTTCAATATAATTTCACTGAAGGTATCTTATAGAAAGGTTAGTTTTATTCTGCTTCCTTGTTTGCCAGTAGTTGATGGCCAGGCCCACTCTGATTCATGGGTCACAAATATATCTTTCAGTCAGTTGATAGGACATGTTTATATCAAAAAACATATGTAGGATTCATTGCTTTATTATGAAGAATTATTAATTATTGCATTATTTATATTCATATCATAAATAAGTTTCTGCCCCACAGTCTGGGTATTTTCATGTCATTTGATTTGACAATCAACCTAGTGTGTGTCATCCCCCCAACAATAAATGCTCTGACAAATAAGAAATGAAATAAAATCCTAGGCACTATACCTAGCTCCCTCTATAAATACCTTATGCTAAAGATGAGCTTTCCAGAGACTTTGAAAGATAACTAATACAGGCTTTAATGGATCATGTAGGAGATACAGTCTAGAGCTCAAAAGTTCATAATGAAGAGTATTTAGCCAAATGCACCTACTCGTGTCACTACAGTTGCAGTGCTTCAGCAATACCAGCTGCAACAGTAAGAAATGGGTTGCACCAAATTACTCAGCTTGGAGGTGATAACAGCTGTTGTTCTGACATGTTACTTGAAAGAGAGAACATGGAAAAGTCTTGTTTCCTGAGTTATTTTGGTATCCATGCCTGCTGTGTGGTGTGCAAGGTGGGAGACTGAACTCTGCAATGACGGCAAGGGATTGCACTTAAATGGCCACCTAAAAGTAAAAGAAATTGCATTTGGTTATAGGTAGCCAGAGCAAAAGGAGGCCAGTATATACACCTGTGATACAAATCATGTCATCCTTGTTTGCTAATATCAGTATGATCTCTTGCTATCTCTGCCAGCTTTTCTCCATTTATCACCTTTCAGTCTGGATTGATTCATACATCCCTCCTACAGAATACCACACAGCTGGGAGTACATCACATCTACTCGCAATCCATATTAAACAGACCTCATGACAGGAGGGCAATTACTCACAGCTACTCATTAGGTCCTGCCAGAGGACAAAACCAGAACAATGTAAGGACCATATCACCCACTCTGTCTCTTCCATAATAATAGTTCACAGCTTCCTACAGATCTAGAAGAATCAGAGTTTGTAACTTGTTCCTTCTGCTGCCAGGAACAGGTAAACAGGTTATGCAACTTCTTTTCCACAATCAGATTCCAATCAGAGAAGTTGATGAAAACCAAAAGCCAAAATTACCCTGGCAACTCCTCTCAAAAAGCCTCCACAAAAAAAAGTGGAGGAAGAGTAATTCAGAGAATAGTCAAGACTTCCACCGTGAGGTATCAAGAGTGTTTGTGCAAAACTGAACATCTTAATCCATACCCTTTCAGGAGAAGCACTGACACTCTAACAACCATGGGTACAAGGCCTTCACAGGCTGGTAGGTGAAAGACATTCTAGAACATGCATTGAGATACCTAGAAGTTGACGCAGTGACTGGTGTCTTTCCAGTACTGTTTTTAGGACAGTAGAGATCTGAGATACCTAATCCACAAAATAACTAAATGAGGAAAACCCAGCTAATGACCACTTGGAGCAGTCTTCCAAGTCAGTTTGTCTGTGAGCAGCAAAATAAACCATTCTTGATGTTGTGAACCGCCGATGAACGTGATATTTCCTCTGACTATTCATCTGCAAGTCTATGAGGAAGAATAAAGGATAGTAATGAGTTGTAGAAATACTCAAGATAACATTGTACTGCCTACTACTGAAGCAATAGCAACAGAAAAACTGTTCCCATTTGCCATTATAATCATTCACCAAGAATATCACTTTGATAAATGGATAAATCTTGTACTGCTGCTTCATGGCCAGCAAACTTGGGATTTTCTGAAATAACTAGATTACAGAAAAAAAGCTTATTCTCAGAGAAAACTCTGCCCCTGGTTGCCTGAAATACAACATACGGAAGAATTAGAGTGTATCTTGATTGTAAACATTATTCATTGGGAATACTAAATGAAATTGGAGCTAATCTTCATCCCAGAGTTGTCCCATCTAAAAGCATCGAAGATACATTAGTGAAACCCCCCCCCCCCAAACTATAG
>VYZV01034876.1:117230-147033 GCA_013401275.1 Pandion haliaetus | reverse complement strand
CAGGTGGATATCTGCTCCACCGTGGACGTCCATGGGCTGCACGGGGACAGCCTGCCTCACCATGGTCTTCCCCACGGGCTGCAGGGGAATCTCTGCTCCAATGCCTGGAGCACCTCCTCCCCCTCCTTCTTCACTGGCCTTGCTGTCTGCAGGGTTGTTTCTCTTACATGTTCTCACTCCTCTCTCCGGCTGCCGTTACTGAGCCCCACAATTTTTTTTTTTTCCTTCTTAAATATGTTATCACAGAGGCACTACCACTATTGCTGATGGGCTTGGCCTTGGCCGGCGGCGGGTCCGCCTTAGAGCCGGCTGGTGTTGGTTCTATCAGACAAAGGGGAAGCTTCTAGCAACTTTTCATCAGAAGCCACCTGCAAACCCCCGCCGCTACCAAAACCTTGCCAGAGAAACCCAATACACTGTTCTATTAAACTGTTCTTATCTCAACCAACGAGTTTTACTTTTTTCCTTCTGATTCTCTCCCCCATCCCACTGTGGGGGGCGGGGGCGAAGTGTGTGAGCAGCTGTGTGGTGCTTAGTTGCTGGCTGGGGTTAAACCATGACAGATTACTGTTACTAGGCTACAGCATTAGAAAGGTTACTGGTGGCCTCCTGATGTCAAAAAAGTCTTGTCTTTCCTTTCCTTTCCTGTCGTGCACTCCTCTTAAAAATGCCATATTTAAGAATGAACAAGGTGCTTATTAATGCTCCAAAGTATTCAAGGGTATAAAAGCCTTTCAAAGGAAAGATAAGGATCTCCAAAAGACAGTAGCATGCTCACATTTAACATAGGATGAAAAAGAAGAGCAGACAGAAAGAGAGACACTTCAGATTTGAATTTTAAACTCAGTGAACATGGATTTTCATTGTTGGTAAAACCAAAGCAGAGTGAGAGAGCTATCTGAGGAAAAAAAAATCACAGCATAGCCCATATAACCATCAGTGCTATTAGCCTCCCAGGTTAAAAATACATAAAGCAGCCATGAAGAAACAGAGGGAAAGACTGGTGATCATTTTAGCCTTATAACTAAAATTTGCTTACACAGACTAACATCATCAGTACAGGCTTGCTCTACATACACCTTTTAAATAAAGCAGCTCCAAATCTTTAGCTCTAGGGATTTCAGTAGGGCTATAGAAAATAGTACTTCAGTGACTTAGCAAATCTGTGTCCGAGGTGCTTTGTACTGGACTATATGGCCCAAAGTGCTTAGGCATCTCTCAATACATTTCTCTTTAATTCTTTCAAGGATCCTCTCACCTTTCTTTAGTATCATGACTAATTAAGTAACAGAATAGTCCAGCTCTGGACCACTTTCAATTTTTCTTGCATCTCACTAGGGTTCCAGCTAATGGTATTTGAGTGAAAAAAAATATAAAATTTAAGACCTTAGAGATATTCCAGGTACTGTAGACATTGCTGACCCAGGATTAGGGACCTTGGGTTTTAGGCTTTGTGCTAGATGAAAATGGGATATTCACTTTATTTATCTAAATAAAAGATAAATGTAAAAAGGAGGTAATAAGAAGAAGCTATGCATAGTTACTGTGGATGAAAAGCAAATATAGAAAGAGTTCATTCCTAAATGACGCAGGTGAAGATACTGTCATGGATTACGACTACAGGTATCTGGGGTACCCATGGCTTACGCCAGAGCTTTAAAGTCTTAAATAGTGAGAGAAACTCCTAAAAAGCTGGGAAGGGTAGGTGCTGCAACAGCAGCAACATTGTCTTCTCTGAGAGAGAGAGGGACAGCACGTGACAGCTTTTACTTCTCCAAGCACAGTGAAGCAGGTGACTTGCCTGGATGTAGAAGCTTAAAAGGACCACGATTTAAGTAGGGTGTATTCTCCCTCTGTTTGCTCGGTACCCGAACAGTAAATAATATTTCAGTTCGAAGAAGCTGCTGGACAATCATTTCAATTAGCCACTACCTTAGCTGACAGACAAAAAAAGACTGCAAAGCTCATGCTATTGCCTAAAACATTGCGGGCCACTGTGTAGATCCAAGATGAAAAGTGGTTAGGCTAGGGAGGGCACCATCCTCTCAAAGAAGGAAATTAGATCCGTTAGAAATGTGTTAGAAAACAGCTCACACTACATTGATAACTTCACCCACCCACAGTCACCAAAGACTCAGCCCCTGTGACGCTGCATGTTGCAGTGAAATCCTCAGTGCTGAGATGGGTGCCTTGCTCTTGGCTTAGGTGAGGTATGAAATGAGGAGAGGTAGATGCTTAAGGAGCAATCCCTAACAGCCTGCATGCTGGTTGAACCAGTTGGAAGTGCTGAGGAAAGAGCTGAGTTACAAAACTTCCTGGTCTTAGGAACTTTGAAGAAACTGGTATTTGCAACCTGAGATGAGTCCATGCAGTCAGGACAGCAAGCACTGGGAGTCTGCAGAGTGCCGAGGGCAACATGGCTGGTTTGGAGGTTTTTTCTTTTTGTTTTGGTGAACTGACCATTTGGAGCAAGACGCCTACACTGTGCCTTACAACTTAAATCATTTTAATATTCAAAGCGCTGTACAAAATAAGTAATCCTTGCTGAGCATCTGTGAAGTATGTTCAGTTGCTCAGTTACTACTGAGATGAGTGCACTGTGCAGGTTTTGATAAGGAAATTGACTGTCTTAATTTTATCTGAGGTGCAAACAAGGTAGGGAGGTTAGGAAATGAGTGCAAGGTCTTGCAGTGACCCAGAAGCTGAGACTGTACTGAAAATTAGACATTTTGGAGCTATTATGCTTAACTTTCTGCATTAGTGTACTCCCTAGCTGATTCATGTCACTCAAAATGGGAGTAAAGTAAAAAGGGAATACAGTAAAATGTTTGGGTTCAGATTTTAAACATCAAAGCTCAGTGAAACTAAATCATTACCCCCTAAGATTAAAATACAGACAGACTCCTGTTCAGACCAGACCTAGGGCTAGTCTTCAAACAGCGCAAGAATATATACTTTTAGCTCAACTGCTGATTGGCTTTACCAGTCAAAGCTTGCTTTTTGTTAAAGAATAGCTCACACTGTAAATTATGCATATAAGGTTTGCATTGAAAACCATTTTTTCTTGTGTGAAAATACTAAAAGAAAAAATGTAATACAAGCAATGATTTATCTCAGCATCTCGTCTACCCTCTGTAGTTATCAGAAACATAAAACAAGTTCCATCCTGACTTTGTAAAGAGCTGCTGCTGAAGACTGAATACCTTCTTTTTGTTTTTCATAATGACAGTAAAGTTGGCCAAACTATTTCTAAGACATAGGCATTTGATTTCATTCATTCAGGGACATTCAAATATTCTCACTATACTTTTACATTTGACCTTCCCTAAGTGAACCTTCAATTTAAGTAACAGCTTTCTGATTAAACAAGGCTTTTTGGGTGGAAAGTGGGAGTTTCTCCTCCAGGAAAACAGGGGTGATGTCTTCCAGACCACCTCTCTTCTCCACAGGGCTCCCAGGCTCCTACTCCATCCTGTTCACTCCCACACATCCTTTGTGGCAGCAGCAGCACTTGTGCAGCTTTGTAGTTTGTGGTTTGGCAAGATGATCTGGATGAAAACTTATACATTTAGCTTGTGCGTAGGATTAGTTTCAGCAGGATCTGCATGGCCCCAAAAATCCTACCACTAGACAATGGAAAGGTAGGAAAAGTCGGCCTGGAAGATGGTGGGAGGACTGATCATTTCATCAGTAATGTGACTTTCAATTGGTGTAAGTACCTTCTGATACTGGCCCAAAAAAGAATTTTAGGTAACAATTGCTTTCGCCTTCCTACTTTAAGCAAATACTAAATAGAAAAATGTGTTGAAAAGAACTGATGTGCTGCTGTCTCTGGATCTCAGTATGAAGCATCTTCTGGGGCTTCTGCTATTTCATTTCAGTGATCAGAGGCCACTGTTATCTGAAAAGATGTACACAGTCTACTTTGCAAGGGCTAAATTTTCTGAACAGCTATCTTGAAAAATGCCATTTGTACAAGAAAAAATAAGGTCTTTCCTTCCATAAGATGTGTTTAAAGACATTTATCAGCTATATATTCCTTAGCAGGGACTTTATAAGAAGAGGACCCAGATTCAGCTGAATGCCTAGATGAATGCTCAACTGTAAACAATCACATACACCCAAATTTAGGAAAGTACTTGAGGTTGAGGTGAATTTTGTTTATAATGAGCTTTGATAAAAGTATTCAAATGCTTAAAGCCAAGTAGTACCTGTTTAAGGATTTTGCTGAACTGAAGTCTACAGGAGAAATATAGATTTGAAGGATCTATACAATCATCTACAAAGAACTGACCAATAACACATAGAGTGTGAGGGGTGAATTTTTTAATTTTTCTTTAATTGGTTTATATTTACCAAACCTGTGTTTTTAATGGCTGAAGGTCTGGTCCCATATACTTTTTGCTCAGTAGCAATACTGGCTTAAAAAGTTCTTATCTTTTTTCTCTCCCTGGTCCCCCATATGCTTTAAACTTCACCTGATCTCCAGAAACATCTATATCATTCAGGAAGCCTTTGAGAAAAATGGGAGTTTAAAAACTTTGATCACTTAAGTTACCCAGTTTAGAAGGTAATGCCATAAGCAGCTGCACCAGCACAAGTGTGAGTGGTCAGCTTCAGGACTGGACAGGAATAAATAGGTTGCTTTGAAACTTACCTTGTGATTACAGGCTGAATTTGAATGACCAGTTTATGAGCCCAGAAGTTGTCAGCATCATTTAATAGACATAAAAAGTTGTGGGTGCCTTTCCACTGCTTAGGTGTGCAAATGATTAGTTTACATGCAAATTAAATGCTGGCTGTGTATTTCTTTAAAAATGATGCCTTAAGCATGGTTCTTTGCTGAAAAGTTACTGGAAGAATAATATTGCAAGAAAAGTATGGGGCAGTGTTTGTTTCGTTCAAATCCAATCTACTTAAAGTACAACTTAAAGGTGTGGTGCTTTTGCTGCCAGTATTGCAAATGCAGGATACTCTTAAAAGTGACACTAGTGTCTTACTTCAGCAACTCTGAGAATTGTACACCTGAAATTTAGGGCTAAATCCTGGTTCATAGAAAAGTCTCCTGGTGCCCTTTTGACTAAGTAAGGAGCAAAAACTTCCCTAGGACTGACACATCACTGACTGACAGAGAACTACGACCATTGTACTCCAACATGCATTAAATTTCAGAGACAAAACTAGATCTTTCTCCCAGCTGATTTGAGGGAAGTATAGGAAGAAGTAACCTTTCCTTCCCCAGCAGTGTTAGCCATTGTTTAGAGGTGCTTGAAGACTGAGATGGGAGTCATCAATTACTTAGATGATGCACAAGCTCAAACAGCAGCACCCTCTGCATGTTTGTTAGAGGCTCAAGAACCATTTTGGTAAAGGCTGGTATGGGGCTTAGGTATTGAGTTCAACTTTGCACAGCTTAAACTGGTTGGTCACAAATGACAGCTGCATGACACTGCACTAAAGGAAAACAAGACTAATGGTTTAGAGTTAGACTATGTCGCCATGGCTCCTTTGGAAGAATTTTTCCAAGAAGCAAATGCACAATCTACGGAGTACAGTGAAGGAACTTCATGTAACTTAGAGCATCAAATCTTGTAAAAATTGACATAAGAAGTAGAAAATGTTAGATGTTTCTAACATAACCAGAAAACCTAATACAGCTAAAAACCAGAATATAAGTGCTTGGTTACTTAACATTCCAAAATAACCACATAAGCTTGAATTGACAAAAAAACCAGGGAGAGGACAGAAGCAATTCAAGCTGCACGATGACCAAAAAGTATTAGGTCATCTGTGGTTTTTGTAGGGGTTGCTATTTTCTTCCTTTAGAGGAAGGATTGAGATCAGCTGTGAGTCATGTCATTATCTACAATTCTTTTAACAGCAGCATGGAGAAAAGCTGCCAAAGCATTTAAAATTAATTCAGTCAGGCTGAGAGGAGTATGTCAAACTGACCTCTTTGCCTGCAAATTACAAAATTATCTGTAGTTAAAATTAGTTTCTAACCATCTTGGGAAGGGAGGAGATGAGCTCCCAAATCTACTGTATGCTGCAATGAGGCTGTGATGTGGGCTGGGCCATAAGCAGCACTTGCAAAGCCAGTTGCTGTTGGTAGAACTGCTGAGGTGCATATGTGGTGCACACGTGATAACCGCTGCAAGAAAAAGGAGATGATAAGAGTAACTGTAAACTACAAATAGCAGGTTATCATCATGAAAAAAAGAAAATCACCTAGACACTGAATTATGTTCTCTTTTTCTCTTAAAAAATCAGCATAGCGTAGCTTACTTAACTCTTGCGTATAGTAAAATTAATTTTTGACTTATTACTACTAGCAAGAAATGTCAATAAAATTTCCCTTAGCAAATTTGGTTTCGGTCACATCTATCTTCTGATTACCGTCCTTTAGCACAGGGACCATTACAGTCAATTACATTGTTATCTGACTCAAACATGTGGACAGCTCAGTCAGTGACTTTAATTACTTTCTCATCAAAGCCATGTTGGACAGTGTCTGAAATTTCTTCTTTGCCTCCTAGGACATCGTAAAGGACAAATGATTTTTGCATCCCGTTCATCAAACATGACAGGAAATCTTTTAGTTTAGTTATCTCAAGTCAATTTCTAATAAAAAACCTGTATGTATGCCTGGATTGGCAATGGGCTCATACCCCTTGAGATATGACAGGCATTGTATGCCCTTAGCTTCATGGATTATTTTCAGAAACAACAGGCAAAAATGCACATCTTCATTCACAGAGACTGAAATTAATATATTAACAGAATACTTTTGTTAAATAAGTCCCTTCACAATACAAAAATCTTTTCAAGTGGTCTCCACTGGAATAGAGATTCACAAGATCCTGTGCTTACATGCTAATTAATTGTGCTCTGCTTTAGCCTTGCCAGAACTACTGGATGGGGCACGTATGTTTTTTCAGACTGAGTAGGGCTTTTGATCCTAGCTGTAACTGCCAAGACAGCAATCTGCAGGGTTAATTTCCAGTTTGCTCTAGAAATTCAAAGCATCGCACCAAGAAAAAAAGCTCAGTTTGTAGATTATTTTGAATGTGCAATGAACTTTATAATACTTAAGTACTTCTTATTGTTACTAAAGCCCATGAACACATGGATAAAGAGATAAACAGGATGCAATTACTGATGTTCACACAATCAACAGAGGGATGTTGCATTATTATTGCAGAAAGCAGGGCAGATACCTATAGTAAATGCATCTCATAAAACACATCTCCTATATACTCAAAAGAATCACCCCATGGGGCCATAATTAAAAGTTTTTTATCAAGAACACTTATTTCCACAGAAGAAGGTGTACTGCAAATGTCACTGATTTCTTTTTGATAGCTACAGCTGCCAGTCCATGCATCTAAGGGGGGCATTTGAGCCAATGTTTGAATAAAAATAATAATGGCCTCAGACAGAATAAAATTCTATGAAATTATAGTCTAAATACTGTTGCCTTTAGAATAGACAAAACTGCAGCTGTTCATTTCATGATGAACAGATTTAGACACATGCAATCAGGGTGAGAACTGCTCAGAGACGTGATAGCACTCTGATTGCAGAAGGGACAATTACTCCTGTAGGGTTTCTAGAATCAATGAATCACTGAGGTTGGAGGGACCTGGGTCACCTAGTTAAACTCCTGCTTAAAGCAGAATCAACACTGAATACAAGCCAGGCTTTTCAGGGCTTTTGAAAAACTCCAGGGAGGGGGGCTTCACAACGTCTCTGGACAACCTGTTCCATGATTAATTCTCTTCTTGCTGATTTTTTTTTTTTCCTCTTATATAGAGTCAGAACATCTGCTGTTTCAATCTATGATCTCTGGTTCTCATACTCATGTTGTGCAACACAGAGAAGAACCTGCCAAGAGGAGAGAGCAGTATTTCCTACATATTTTCCCTAAGTATCTCTCCTACTGGCCACTGTCAGAAATAAATTGCTGGTCTAGCAGAACCTTTAGTTTCATCAAGTGCAGTGCCTCATGTTCCTATCACAGAACCTCCACTACTTTTCTATATAGACCACTGAATATTAATTACTAGTTTCTTTTTTTTAACACTTCTGCTCAGCTATGACTGATGTTTAGAAACATGCAGCAAAAAAGGGTCTGATCTACAGAGAGAGATTACAAAAGTTGTTTAAGGTATTAAATGCCTTACGTGTTGTAATTTAGAAAGTCGAATTTAATTTTCTTGATAAAACAACACGAGATACATCATTTAACAACAGAACCTGGTGAATTACAGAGCAGGGATCAGGAATAGAAAACAGCATTGAGAAGGAGCATGCTAAAAAAGTGCAGGCGCCAAACATGCATTTGTTAGCAAATTTGTCACTATGACTCTGAACTGGAAAGTATTGTCTTCCACTGCTCTAGCACTTTTGCACCTCTGCTCTTACATAAATCTGCAAGAAGGACAAACTGCAAGCAGTACGATGGAGGTGGGGATGCATGATTACAACCACCCCCGCTCTGGGAGGCACCCAGGCATTGCTGAAAGAAGCAACAGGTTCAGACCTGTAGGAGTGCACCTTGGAGGTGATGTCAAAGCTGTTGAAACTAGCAACTTGACTGGTTTGTTAACAGATCAGCTGGAAGTGTGTGTACCATAAAGGGTTTGGGTAATGCAATAGAGCGCTATCATATAACAAGATGACTGGTTCAATGGGACTTTGTGAAACAGAACTGTTATCAGGAATTAAAGTGGGCCGGTACTGAGTTTATGATCTGAGCACACTCTCTTGATTTCTTCACACAGAGTTCACATAGACTAGCAGAGTGAACTCAAATGTACCATTTAAATATGTCAAATTCATTTTGGATTTTATGTTGCACATAGAGATACATGGGGCACTGGGATTTCTCTGCTAAGGCTTAAAGAGCGAGTGCTGCACTGCCTTTTGTCCACTATTCTTTTGTAACCTCTGCCTTCATCTCCTTTATTCTTAGGATTTTTAGCCTATGCTGTAAAACCTACTTCTTTAAAGAAAACAATTTACTTTAGGATAAATTTGTAGGGAGAAACGATACCTTTTATTACAACAACTTCACTTATGTCCTTAGAGCATCATGGTTACTTTGCAATTTACGTGGTTATTTGCAATTTACTTAGAAAAGAGAAGTGGGTTGCATGCCATTATTGGAACTGGGATCCTCATCGGCTCTGCCAACCCATACACTAGCAGTCTTTGCTTGGCACTTTCAAAAGAGATTTGAAGTAAATATTATGCAAAAAAAGTTGCTGGAACATTTACTCAAATTAAAAGAATGCCCAAGGGCACTCCTAAGTCATTGTTTCTTATAAACTTAAAGTTGTAAATACACTGTAGAAGAATAAAGTAAGTATGGCAGATCTTTTGCTCTTTTTTATTTTAATTCCTTAACTTTTAAAGTTTAATTTGGTTTATAAAACAAATAGTGGTGGGTTTTTTTGTTTCTTTTGGCTTTTATTGAGGTAGTGCACGGAAGAACATATGTTTCTGCAGTTATAAAAAAGTGTAATCATTAAGGCACTGCATCTAGGATATGGGAAATTTGCACAGATTTCACAGTCATGCTGTGGGCTTCCTTTTTTACTCTGGAAAAATATTTAAAAAGCCTTAATACCCTTTTCCTCCAAACTTTGTTTACATACCATTTTCACTTGAGAAGAGACTATAACCTACCAAATGAAGGCAGAGTACGACAGGGACCAAAAGAGTAAGAAAATGAAATTCTACTTGTTTACTGTAACTGCATGCACTAAACAAGCAAAGGACAAATTATTTGCTGCAAATATGTAATTTCCTCCCGAATATGCAACTATTTTGTCTAGGAAGCTGCAGAAAACTTTTACAAGGTCACAGACAAGCAAGCTTCATATGCATTTGTGTGTGCTTTAAGAGATTTCAAGTTTTAACATTTAGTATATGTCACGAGTGTATGCATTTAGTGGTGCCACTTAAACTGGTTTAAGCAGTCAGCACCCTCCCTGCCCTGAACTGGTTCCCACCTCCACACCTCCCCCACTGTTGTCATGGCACATGTGAAAGTATGGCTCTGCAGCAAACTGGATCACATGTGTCATCCAGCCAAAACCAAAACTATTTCTGTCCAGGTTATTGTTCAGCAGAATCAGTTCTGCACAAACACAGAGTGAGGGGTTTTACACAAAATTGTGGAGCGACTGCTCTTGGAGCACATTTCCAGCCACATGGGGAAGAAAGTGATTTGGAACTACCAGCATAGATTGACCAAGGGTAAATCATACCTGACCAACTTGATTACCTCCTACGCTAAAATGGCGAGGGCACTGGGCAAAGGAGACCAATGGATGTAATTTACTTTGACTCTAGTAAAGCTTCCAGCTCTGTCTGCAGCAGTATTCTTGTATTCAAGTCAGGATGATACAGTCTGGAAGGGTGGAAAACTGGATGGGTAAAGAAATTGGTTGGATGGTTGGGCTCAGAGGGTGGTGGTTAATGGGTTGTACTCTATGTGGAGGCTGGTGAGAAGCAGAGCACCATAGGTGTCTGTCCTGGGACCTCTGCATCTTTACCAATAACTTGGAGGATGCAACACTGCACACTCATCTGATGTGCAAGTGACACCAACCTGGGAGGATCAGTCAATATGCTCAAAGGCAGGGCTGCCATCCAGAGGGACCTAGACAGGCTAGAGGAATGGGCAACAGGAAACTTGAGAAATTCAGTAAGAACAGCATAGTCCTGCCCCTGGAAAGGAAGAACGGCTGGCAGCAATGCAGACTGGGGACAGAGTGGTGGGAGAGTTGCTCTACTGAAAAGGCCCTGGGGACCATGGCAGACACCTAGTGGCACAAGCCCCATGTGCCCTGGAGGAATGTCATCCTGAGTGGTATCATTAGCAGCACAGCCTGTAGATTGAGGGAACCGATGATCCTGTTTTATGCAGCACTCCTTAGGCCACATGTACATACTGCACCCAGTATTGGGCCCCCAATACAAGAAATGTACCGACCAACTGGAGTGAGTTCAGCAGAAGGTCACCGAGATGATCAGGGGCTGGAGCACTTACCCTGTGAGGAGATGCTGCAGGACCAGGGCTTTTTCGGCCTAGAGAACCTACGAGGAGGTCATCAGTAAGATGGAGCCAGGCTCTTCACAGAGGTGCAGCATGGGAGGATGAAGGTAGTGGGCTTAAGTTGAAACAAGGGAGGTTCAAACTGCACATAACAAGAAACCTTTTTCCCCATGAGGACAGTGAGGCAGTGGCACAGGCTGCCCAGAGTGGTTATACAGTCCCCATCTTTAAAAATTTTCAAGACCTGACTGGATAAAGCCCTGAGCAGCCTGGTGTAACCACACCGCTGCTCCTGCCTCAAGCAGAGGTCCCTTCCAACCCCAGTGACTCTGTGATTCACACCAGAGTCAGGGATGCTTGAACTGGCTCTGCTATGGACCAAATGTATATGAAAGTGTGCTATTTATCCCCAGGATGAAGCAGTTGGGACATAATATGTCAGCAAATGAAACACAATGCTTTCAGCCCTTAAAAACACATGAAAAAAGGAATACTGTGGTATCACACTCTATACTTTAACAACTTCTGGATAAGCAACACAAAGAATGTCACTACCAGAGTTGGTATTTAGCCCTCTGTCTCTATATAGTCTATATCTTTGTGTATTTATGTCTGTGACCATGCAAAAATATCACTGCTTGAGAGGTTTACCCCAAGCAAAAATTAATCTGTACAGAGTGTTTGTTACTGTATTGCATACATTTCTTAGCTGTCTCAACAGTACAGAGAGTTAAATCTTTAAGAAGCTCTTAGCGGGCCAGAACTGGTTATAAGGGTGTGGAGAGGTTCAGATTATGCAGCACTGATTATCAGAAATCAGACAGTCAATAAAGCTGATCTCTACAGACACACTGGTGCTAAGTGATTGAGGTACTACACATGTGTAAGACTATCTCAGATATATTAGGAAATAATTGGCCTGTTGTGCTTGTGTGCATTATACTTCAAGAGATGGATGACATACTGGATTTAAGAGAAAAATAAATATAAATACTTCACAATTCTAATGCACCTTCCCATAATGCTTGAGACATGGATTTGCATTGTTCCTTTCACATTATTTTGTAAGGTAGGCATGTGTGTTCCTCACCTTTTCAGATGAAGAAACAGATGCACTGAGATTGAATGGCTTGCCCAGGATCACATGTTAAATCTGTGACAGAATCACAAAGAAAACCCACATATTAAGGGCAGCATGTCCTGTGCATTTCTAAGCTTATCTTTCATAATTTTTTACTGCTAAATTAGAAGGTTACTGGGTCAGAGAAGCTGTTTTCTTATCTGCCTGTGAACCACCAATTACAATCTACCTTAGTACCAGTGTTATTCCTTAACATGCTATCTCTGTACAAACGTGGGGATCACTGTTCACCTACATAGGCGTTATTTGCCATTGGAATGGAATCACTGTGAAAGATGCTGATATCCATCCGACTTTGGTCTCCTCTTGTAATTTAGCCTTGTATAAGAAGACGAAGAAAAAGATAACTTGGGAAAGGGAGCAAGAGAGAAAGAAGGGAAAGAAAAGGAACACCACAGAAAGAAGGACAATGAAGAACAATGGTGACGGAAAGGAATATGGAAAGAGAAGAAACATGAAGGCAGAAAGAGGAAGGAGTATAGGAAAGAAGAGAGACATAGAAAGCATAAGTAAAAGATGGCAAAGAAGGAAGACAAGAAGGAAAGCACAAAAATTAAATAAAAAAGAAAGCATAGCAAGGGGAGAGATCACACAGGAGTACTAGAACCTGGTATCTCATTATGTGTATTTAAATAAATTTAACAGAACTAACTACACTACCTTTGCTTCAATGTCTAATTTCATGGAATAAAAATGCAAAATGGCTTTAAAGTTATGGCCAAAATTTCCAAGTTGTATTAGAAAAATTAAAATATGAAAAGGAAAGATTAATACTAGCAGTCACACCAGGCCCTACAAAGATGTGTATAGTATACTTTCTGGAGACAAACTTGTGTTTGGTATAACAAAATGTGGAAAGTTTATCATGTGGTTCACTGCACCTCCTAAAGCAAATCTATAAGAAAATGCACTCAAAATACAGTATTGCACAACAGGATGGAAAGTGCATCATGGAGCAGCTTTATGATACTTTTTTGCTAGGCTTTTGCAAAATGCCTTTGAACTTGCTTCCAGAATAGATACAGCAACTTTTACCATGTATACCACCATAGGAACAGCTATTTCTGTTTCTATTTAGTTAATTTAAACTGTCATAACTTCTGTTGAAGATGCCATAACTCATTGGGAGTTTAAAACATGTATAACTTGATTTTTTTTCAACTTAACAGAGCAATTGGAACATTAATAATGATACAGAAAGAAATCTGAGATTTACTTTTCTACGTTCTCTCTGAGCCTAAGCAAATGAATTTAGAGAATGTATTTTCGAGTGAAGCATAAAATCATGTATAGATAACTTCTGTATCCATTTGGAAGTAAAAGTATTTGCATTAAAAGAAGATTCAAATCTACTTGGCAGAATTTTTTAAATAGACTTATTGAGAGGAACAGATACCATTACACTGTGGTATTAAAAAATACCAGCTCAAAATGTGGCAAATTGCAGAGATTAGTCAATCAAGAAAAAAAATGTGAAAGTTTAATTTAATGGAGAAAGATGACTTAATGTAATTATCTCTTCTTTGGTTTTCCTTTCTGCTGCAGATATACTTTGCTCATTCTCTCTCTGTCATCTTTGGAGAGTAAAGCCAGTTCAGTCTGCCTTCCCATGAAAGTCTCTTACATCCTTTCAATAAAGTAACAGGGGTGAAAAATCACATCTTTATCCATGTTCACACAGTGGGTGGGCACTACGTGCATTTGCCTTAGGTTCAGTATTTCTTACATACATACTCCATCTCTAACTTTTCTGATTTAGAAGTATTGACGACTTTCATACTTCTGGATGAAGCATTGCCTTTCTTCTTGCAAGGGCAAGGACACTGACATTGATTCTCATCAAGCTTTAATTTAAAGACGACAATATAATGGAAACATGTGCACACTTGTCTGCTCTCAGCTCCATGATTCATCATAATCAGAGAACATTTAATACGTGTTTTCAATTGAGAATGCCCCTTTTGGGCAAATGACAAGTTTGGGGTTTTTTGAGGTTTGACCTATAGGACACGGTAGACAAAGAAACACAGATTAAACAAAAACAGGGTTAAGGAACAATCCTAAGTACCCCAGTCTCCTAGAAACTTTGCTGTCACTACTGTTCAAAGGTGACACAACATAAGCCTGCAATGGGTGTCAGATGCTACCAAAAGACAGGAATTTCATCCAGTTGACCCTTGCGTTTGCTGTGTGAGGGGAAGGTGTGGGACAGAGAAAATTTGTCATTCCTGGAGTGCAAAAAACAATAACCAAAGTCACAGAATCCTGGGAAATCCAGTAGAGAGGCGTTGCTCCAACGCTGACATCCAGCTTGATGGGATACATTCCTCCTCAGCTTAAAGTACACAGAGGAGATATGGGAGAAGCTACCGTAAGTGACCAGGCACAAAAATGCTTCTGTGCCCCCATGCTGACCTCATGTGGCTACTACAAAGGCCAGGAGCAACCCAACCTGCTTCTGTGCACCCAATCTTCAACCGAGAGTTATTCTCTGTGTTTAGAAGGGGTGGGCATGTCTGAAAGGTGAATTATTCCTTTACTCCACATCTTGGTGCCTGATTTCCCAGTCTGCAGGGAATAGATCTGATTTTGACTGGGGCCATTCAGTAAGAAAAAATGTGGAATGTGGTGTTAAGTATCATGATCCCTAGTCCCCCAAAATGAAGCAGTGTCATTTTTTGTTTTAACCACGCTACTAAAACATCCCAGCCAGGTTTAGGCCAGCTCCTTCCAGCCTGCTCAGCAGTGAGGGCCTGTCTGAGAGGTGGCGGGGACTCTGGCAGATACCCGTGCCAAGCTCCATCTCAGCACACGCTCGCAGCCAGGTTAGCACTGCTGACAACAAATCCACAGCACTGTCACATGGGCGACTGAAGCAAGGTCAAACTTGTTATTGGTGATGGTGGTGTTACAACAGTTGTTAGGAAATGCTTGTGGCACTCAGGTGATGGCTGAGGGGTCTGTGGCAGGACAAGACGAAGATGGTTAAAACCCACTTGCAGTTATTTCTCAGATCCGTCCTAAGACTGCTCTTTGGTTAACCCTCTTCTACCCTCACTCAGGCACCAGTAAAGTTGATTTTTAATCTGCTCATAGTTTCAAAGGGATGACATCTGGGTATCAGGAAAAAGAGAGGATACTTTCTAGATATTACCTCTGAGGGTTCAAGAAGGAGAATGGTAGGATGAGTAAAGAATCACAGAATCATAGCATCATAGTATCATAGAATGGTTTGGGTTGGCAGGGACCTTAAAGATCATGTGGTTCCAACTCCTGTGCCATGGGCAGGGACACCTTCCACTAGACCAGGTTGCTCAAAGTCACATCCAACCTGGCCTGGAACACTTCCAAGGATGGGGCATCTACAACTTCTCTGGGCAACCTGTTCCAGTGCCTCACTACCCTCACAGTAAAGAACTTCTTCCTTACATCTAATCTAAATCTACCCTCTCTCAGTTTAAAGCCATTATGCCTTGTCCTATCACTACATGTCCTTGCCAAAAGTCCCTCTCCAGCTTTCTTGTAGGCCCCCTTTAGGTACTGGAAGGTTGCCATAAAATCTCCCCACAGCTTTCTCTTCTCCAGGCTGAACAACCCCAACTCTCTCAGCCTGTCTTCACAGGAGAGATTCTCCAGCCCTCTGATCATCTTTGTGGCCCTCCTCTGGACTCGCTCCAACAGGTCCATGTCCTTTTATGTTTGGGGCCCCAGAGCTGAATGCAGTACTCCAGATGGGGTGTCACGAGAGTGGAACAGAGGGGCAGAATCACCTCCCTTGACCTGCTGGTCACACTTCTTTTGATGCAGTCCGGGATATGATTGGCTTTCTGGGCTGCAAACACACATTGCCAGGTCACGTTGAGCTTCTTGTCAACCAACACCTCCAAGTCCTTCTCCTCAGGGCTGCTCTCATTCCACTTATTGCCCAGCCTGTATCTGTGCTTGGGATTGCCCCAACCCATGCGCAGGACCTTGCATTTGGCATTTTTGAACTTTGTGAGGTTTGCACAGGCTCACCTCTCAAGCCTCTCAAGGTCCCTCTGGATGGCATCCCTTCCCTCCAGCATGTCAACTGCACCACAGAGCTTGTCGTTGGCTGAGGGTGCACTCAATCCCACTGTCCATGTTGCTGACACAGATGTTAGACAGCACCGGCCCCTGAGGAACGCCACTCATCACTGGTCTCCATTCTGACATCGAGCTGTTGACCACAACTCTTTGAGTGCGACCATCCAGCCAATTCCTTATCCACCAATTTAGAGACAAGGATGTCGAAGAAGAGAAAATTGTTTCAGAGATCAGTGCATGAACATTTCAAGGCTTGAAATAAATTTGACAAATTACATGACCTATTTTGAAAACCAAATTAGAATTTTCCAAAGTAGACTCTGGCCTCAACTTACTTTAAACACTTAAAAATACACCCATTGAGGCCAGTTCAGCCCAAGATAAATACAAAACAAATGAACAAATCACTGTTCCTTGGGGCCTGATTTAGTTAAGTCTTCATCTGATTTTTCAAAAGTTACTACACTATGTATATTATTTTCAATGCGGGAATTGTTTAAGTATTATTTCATGGCTAGGGTATGCAGAAGTAAAGAAATGCAGTTTAAAAATTACATATGTCCACAGCCTGCACCATTTTCACATCATAAAGGTGGGAAAAGAGTGGATGGCATTTTGATTACAGCTGTGTATGTCATCAGGAAACTGAAGGTGCATGTCTGGTGAATCATAAGATTGGATAAAAATAGATTTATTTAGTCACTAGTACAACTACTCACGTGTGTGTATATATAGAATTATATAAACTATTTATAGATTGAAAATTTTCCGTAGATATATATACACAGTTTTGCATGCAAGCACTTAAGCACAACATACCTGATGGTCACAGTAATTAATAGCCTGAGTGTAAAACCCACTTACTGCTGTCTGGCAGATGATGCCACTGAAAACCCCCTCACCAAATGTTTCTGGTTTTAAGTGAGAGGCAGAAGCCTGCTGACCTGGCTGGTAGGCAAGGGTGCAAGGTCACGCACAGGCAGGCTCTGTCCCTGCAGGAATGACCTGGCTCTGGCTCTGCTGTGCCCCCACCATGTGCCCCATCAATCCGACCACCAAGGAAGCAGGTGAGGAGGATTTTTCCCGGCTCCCTTTCCTTCTCCTGGGCTCAGACTCCCTCTCCTGGCCTCTGGCACCACTGCACCCGTGTTCCCCTCCCCCTGTTTAATCCTGTCCCAGGGATTAAATGTTCCTTCACTGTCACTGTTCCCCACAGAAACTTGGGGTCACCTTCCCGGGGCTCCATCACAGCACCTGCTTGTGTCAATATGGACCTGCCTGTTGCTGTTTTCCCGTATACTCCCTCCAGCCCACAGCCATCCAAGACAGGTGTCACCAGAGCAAGGTGACAGTTCACAGTGTGGGGCTCTGAAGGAATGTCACATCCCGGACTTCCCTCTTGTGAGGCACTTCGCTGGGTAGCAGGGTGATGAGAGGAGCTGCCACCTTACCTATAGGCACTTGCTGGCAAATGCCCCCGTTAGCAGTGCGGCCAGCTCCTCTGGTTTTGTCGTGGTATGTGTTTTTAATCTGCCCACTCCTAGTGTCAAACAATATTTCTATTTCAGTCTTGGCGAAATTTCCCATTTTCAGAATAGTCCCTGCTCCGAGGTGGTAAGATGTGGGCACTGCTGACTGCGCATGCGGCTGCCCTAGTAAAACGAGCATCGGTTCCCACCGTTTCCAGGGAGACGAAGGGCCTTAGAGAAGATTTATTTGGGGGTTACACAAATTACTGTAGAGAAGATGGGATTGGATGACGTAAAGGAGCAAGAAAATGGACAGCGAGAGTGGTGGTGGATATAAGGCAACAAGAACTAGAAGAAAAAAACCTTGATGCTGTGCAGGAAAATGTCTAGACTGGTGAATAGAATGGGCCAGGAGCTGTTGTCTGGCCCCGAAGGCAACTTCACTTGCATCCCTCTAGTCATAATCTTCTTTCTGCTCCACCTCCATCTCCCCAAAACTCTAAACCCAGACAAGCAGGGCAAGCATGCTTCCAAACTGCCCTCTGGAAGCAGACCCTGGGTCTGTGCTAATTCCGAGTAGCCCAGCCATTGCCTGGGCAGGTACTGGCAGCTCGGGGGGCACTGTATACCAATGTCCACCACACCTTGGTCCTGTTATATGTACTTGGGTACATATAGATACACATATGGCGAATGTGACAACTGACGAAAGAGGGAAATACAGGCCACAAACAGATGTGGAGGACCAGAGAAGTCAAGACCAGTGGAGAAGCCAGAAAAAGCATTATTTGGACAGCTTTCTGTACAGGCTAATTGCTGTGGGATGCAGCAAGGTAGCAAGGCAGATCTCCACCTAAGCAAAGGAAAACAACACAGCCTTAAAGCAATGGACAGGGAAGCCACTTATACGTGTAGTGGTTGACTTATTGTTGAAGTTTGAACCTGAGATGACTATAGACAAATTTGAAGTTGTCAGCCTCACTCTGAAAGTGGCATCATGACAAGATAAGCAAAATCAATGCCATTAAAAAACCCTCATGATTTGTAAGCCAATCTCATGATTTTTTTTTAGAAGTAACACACTCTTCCTTAACACCTCTCTTTGGCACTGGTGAAAGCAGCAAGAAGGATCAAATTGCTCATCTCAGTAGCCTGCTACTATCAGTGAGCAGTGTGTGTGACTGTGGCATGGTCCAAAAACATCATTCATCAATGAGTGACATAATTATCAGATCACTAAAATGGAATTTACATGCTACAAAGCACTTAAGCTTTAAATGAAGAATGAAATGAAAAATGTCTTTGTGCATTCTGTGCACATGCCTGTGCTTCTTCCTACCTCTACTGATCTCCCTTTCTTCACTGAGGTTATGGACGAGATCAGAAGTGAAGGCTAACTAACTTTTCCATCCTAGATTGTAAATCCAGAGTCTCAGTGTCAATTAGAGGCACAGGTGACTATGGAAGAGGCAGTGACAATCCTTTCCATTCTCAGATCAGTAAAAGGAGGAGTACTGGGTCTGGCTGGGATGGAGCTAACTTCCTTCGTATCAGCCCGTAAGGTGCTGTGTTTTGGATTTGTGGCTAAAACAGTGTTGATAACACACCAATGTTTTGGCTATTGCTAAGCAGTGCTTGCACAGCACCAAGGCTTTCTCTTTTTCCTATTCTGCTCCCCCTCTCCCCTCCACCAGCGAGCAGGCTGGGGGTGAGCAACCAGCTGGAAGGGGACACAGCTGGGACAGCTGACCTGAACTGGCCAAAGGGATAGTCCATACTATATAATGTGAAGCTCAGCAACAAAAACTATGGTAGAGGAAGTAGGAAGTTGGGGATTTTCGCTTCCAAGGTGGCCATTGCTCAGAGACTGGCTGGGCATCGATCTGCTGGTGGAAGTTGGTGAGTGATTGCCTTTGCATCACTAATCTATCTATCTATCTATGTATCCATCTTTTTCTCTTTCCTTCACTTATTAAGCTGTCTCTATCTCAACTGTCAGGAGTTTTCTTGCTTTTGCTCCTCCTATTCTCTCCCCATCCTCCTGGAGGAGGGAGGAGGAGTGAACAAGTGATTGTGTGGGTGCTTGGCTGCTGGCCAGGGTCAACCCACTACACTAGGATTTTATCCTAGCCTTGTAAAACTTTTACCGAAGTGGAAGGAATTTATCATGCCAGGAACACATAAAATATCTATTTAAAATATTATTTTGTTAATAGAAAGGAAAAATAAACAGCAAGATGGTTTAATGCCCAGCTTGATTGCAAATTTTAATATTGTAATATACCTTTAACCAAAGCTGTCTTCAGTTATATCCCAAAATTTAAAATAAGCATACACTGCAGAAAAGCTACATTTCCTAACCAACCTTTTACCTTTATGATAGTAACACTAAGCAACATAGCCAACATATTTCAACGACCACATAGAAAAATCTTGCAGTGACCCATCTGAAATATTTTTTTCAACAAAGATTAAAAACCTTGGATATCTAAAGGCAGAGATAAATTTTTGCTCCAGTTGCTACTTGTTATAGACTCAGACATAATACAGAGAAAATGAATGCCCTTCCTTATCTGAAAATTTTACTTCTCAGAATGACCGTATTTATGGGACTGGACATAGTGTCTTTATATTTAATAATCTTTGTGAAATTATGTTTGTACATATTATATCTTTTGCTCAATTATGTCTTTAATCTACAGCGATTCTATTAATATTACTTCCTGCTTCTAAAGTCCTGTTCTGGTAATGATTTCTGGAACCAGACTGGAGTGCTGCTGCCCCAGTCCAGGATGCTGTGGTTGTCTATGATGCGGTAGAACAAATAGGCATCATCTGCAAACCATGTCCCAGACAGTGGATTAGGAAAGCCAAAAAGCCTTTAGAAAATGAAATTAATTTTCTCTGTTACTGCAAGGTAAGATAGTTATGATCTGTGATTTTCTTCTTAAACAAGCTGTAGTGTCATAGGAACCCATCATCCATTTTTCAATTCAGGAAAAATTGCATGGAAAAAATGTCAAGAAGGCCACATTGCACAGATTCCCATGCATTGTGTGATAGCCATTATAACAGTAAATAGTCTTCTGAAGCTTCCTTTTTAATGCCAAAATTAACTATGAAACTAATGCATGATGGGCAGCTGCACAGAAGTTTTTTTTTAATGCAACACTTTCTTTTGGCTGTGTCCTTCCACGGAGAACTCCCCTGCCCCAACACACAAAGTCCTGGTGGTGGCACTGGGTACAGGCTCAGGGGATATGAGCTACCTGGGCACCTGCTCATCCAGTACTGGCCCAGCAGTCCTGCTGCTCTCTACCCCTAGTGTTAGTAAAACCAGCCTCCATCTCTTAGGGGCCATTGGGCTGGAGCATGAGCAGGAAGGATTACTGAAGCATGGTCTGCAAAGGCAGATCCCACAGCCAGAGAAGTAAACAGTGTCCTCTCTTGCAAAGGGAGACTCCTACCTCCTCCTACCCTGCTTTAACTGTTTGCTGCTCAGAGGTGCAGGAGCATGGGCAGTCTTTAGCAAAGATCTCTTCTTCTCACCTCTTCTAACCTAGCACTCTTCCCTATCCCCTCTCTCTGGCTCTTTTATGAAGAGTTTATGAAGACTTATGGCAACCTCATAGATTTTATACCTCATAAAACCTTTCTGCATAAAGGATTTTGATAAATAGAAGGCTCAGGGGGGAATCTTATTAATGTATTTAATACCTGAAGGGAGGGTGTAAAGAAAATGGAGCCAGACTCTTCTCAGTGATGCCCCGTGACAGGACAAGAGTCAAGGGGCACAAACTGAAACATAGGAGGTTCCCTCTGAAAACAACCCCCCAATTTTATTTTTTTTACTGTGAGGGCCATTGAACATCAGATCAGGTTGCCCAGAGAAGCTGTGGAGTCTCCATACTTGGAGATATTAAAAACCTGACTGGGCATGGTCCAAAGCAACAGGGTCTAGGTGATGGCCCTGCTTTGAGTAAGGGGGGTTTACTAGACGATCCCCAGAGATCTCTTCCACCCTCACCTAGTCTATGATTTTGTGATTTGCTGTTTGTTTCTTCTCCTAACCATTTTGGGAAGGAATTTTGGACCCTTGTTTTTTTATTGTTTTGCAGCCAGCTATCCAAGGCACACAAACCTACAAACACAGATTTACAAAACTCGTAAGAGATTCATGCATGCTTCTGTGTAGCTGGATTTGACGTTCCTCTGCTCAGTTCTGGACCCTCTTCTCCTCTCCTGGTGGTGCACAGTAACATAATATTGCAATATGTGGTAGCAACCATCACCAAAAATGGCAAAATCCCCCTCTTGGCCTGACTTGTGTTCAGTCATTTCTTTCCACTCCTCAGGAGGTGTTTTAACTCTACCTGCGTGACTGGTATCAGTAGGGATATTCTACCACCTTGCAGATGTTAGATCCAGTAGTTCTGTGTAGCTGGCTTGCGCCTGGATACAAGGAATTAAATGAAGCTCTTTGGCCAGCAGTGCTCCAGCCTCCTGTCAGTGTCCAGATGTATGTTCTGTTGTCCTTGTACGGTGGTGTCTGGTCCAAACAGAACTGGGTCAGCTGCAGCTGAACAGCTGTACCACTTGATGTTGTACTAAACAGATCTTTCCGTGTGCAGTCTGTCTTCCTCTGATCAGCCTCCAGCTGACCTTTCAGCTTGGAAGGTTCACCACTACATTGTGCAGTCTTTAAAAATCTCCTTAGGGTTTTCCTCATACTAAATCCTCTTCTGGTTTTGGCTGGGATAGAGTTGATCTTCTTCACAGTAGCTAGTATGGGGCTGTGTTTTGGATTTGTGCTGAAAACAGTGTGAATAATTCAGGGATGTTTTTGTTACTGCTGAGCAGTGCTTACACAGCATCAAGGCCTTTTCTGCTTCTCACCCACCCCACCAGCGAGGAGGCTGGGGGTGCACAAGGAGTTGGGAGGGGACACAGCTGGGACAGCTGACCCCAACTGACCAAAGGGATATTCCAGACCATATGACGTCATGCTCAGCATGTAAAGCTGGGGGAAGAAGAAGGAAGGGGGGGACAGAGTGATGGCGTTTGTCTTCCCAAGTAAGCCTTAAGTGTGATGGAGCCCTGCTTTCCTGGAGATGGCTGAACACCTGCCTGCTGATGGGAAGTGGTGAACGAATTCCTTGTTTTGCTTTGGTTGCATGCGTGGCTTTTGCTTTACCTATTAAACTGTCTTTATCTCAGCCCATGAGTTTTCTCACTTTTACTCTTCTGATTCTCTCCCCCATCCCAGCGGGAGGCAGGGGAGTGAGTGAGTGGCTTTGTAGTGCTTAGTTGCTGGCTGGGGTTAAACCACGACACCTCTTCTGTCATTTGCTTCACTGTCACCATGACAGCTTAAAGTAAATCTTTAATGTTTCTGTCCCATTCATCTCCTACTTTCCAGCCATGAGTAAGTCTTGCTGTTGCTTTCTGTTGACCAGCCAGACCCTGGCTCCCAAACCAAATTATTTGGTGGTGCTTTAGCCATTTCTTGATTCAGCAATCACATTTGCTGACTTTCTCCCCGTGGATAAATTTCTGACCCCCCACATGGATGATTCCAGTCCATTCCTGTTTCAGTCTCTGTTTTTCTCATCCCTGAGCATGACCTGCAGCTTCTCAATGCTTTGCCTATCACATTCAAACATGGTCACCCTGCTACTTTTGTCTTTTCTAAGCTTGCTGCAGTCATCTGGCATTTCACCCCACACACCATCTGTGATGTACCCCTGTTCTGCCCATGTTTAATGCACAGAAATCTCTCCCTCCTAGCTTGTCTTCATACCACCAGCATGGTCCTGTACAATTTTAATAGGCAGCCCAGTGAAAGGGGACAGAGGGCATCAGGCTGTGTATTGGTTGTGAAGTGACCAGGGTGGTGCATCCCCACCTACTGTTTTAGGTAGATGACATGTCATGGGGCGTTTGCTGGTCCTTCTCCCCTCCTGAATGCAGGGCTTCACACAAAGGAGGTGCAGAGGAGTGCCTCCTGTTAGGCTTACAGCTGCCTTAAACCGTGATACTCACACAAGTAGCACAAAGGGAAAATGAGGAAGAGAAAGAGAAGGATGGATGTTTGCTACAAAGCCATGCTGCCAGAAGCCACGCAGAACTAGCTTCACATTTGTGACCCAGCTGTAATGTAGCAACAAAGAGCTTCTGGTTCACAGGTGTCTGGATGGGGATGATGTCTTAAGCTTTGCTTACAAAAGCAAAAGTGTTTGTGTTACCAAGGTATGATGAAGGGAAATCTAAGGCTGTTGAGGTAAATCTGGGACAGTTGCCTTTGTGCCAGTACTCATGCCACAGAGGGAGGCACTCCAGGGCACTTGATCTTGCACTGAGCTCTTCAGCTCTTGCAGTGTTGCATCTCTAAGTAGCTCTTCACTTCTGTTCCTTTATCTGGATCCTATTAAGCTGTGGTCAAGGGGTCTGCAGTGCTAGCCAGCTCTAGCCACCAGAAAAGACAGCAGACAGTAATATGGCTTGGAGCCTTTTTCAGGAAAGCCAGTGTAATAATTACTTACATGAACTGCAAACCCCAAATACTCTGCTCCCCAATGAACTTACCATCTTGTTGAGGACAAGACCTGTCACATTCCTCCTCATAACTGTCATCGTGATTATCTCATCTACTGTCTTCCATTCCTCTCTCTGCCTCTGCTTTCCCAAAAATACAGCTCCTCATTGTCCATCAGCCCACATCTTCCTGGGGCTCTTTTGTAGTCTCTTTCACTCACAGCAAGAACTTCAATAAAATGCCTGAATTCAGAATAAAACTATCCTCTTTTTCATTCTTCCTTAAATCTCATCTCCATGTGATAGGTAAGGCAGCTGACATGAAACTGTTTATTATATTCAGTGGTAGCAAACAGAATGTTTATCTGCCCTTTCCATTTTTTTATGTTTCTACTTTGTCCTCCATATGTTCTAACTCACTATGAGTTATTGTTTTCAGTATACGCAGGGATGGCACATAGCACAATTTGGCAAGCTTGACAAGTACTTATAAAAACTACCTGAACGCAAAGTACTAACTGAAGTAAATAAATTTTTACAATAATTTCAATATATTCCTATATGTACGTTGACAGAACCCTGCTTGTTTAAATGCTCTTCAGCTTTCTGGTATTTTCCTATAAAGACTGTTATGCTATATCCTCTGTCTGATTCCAATTTCTCATCTCTATGTTCTCAAAGTCACACTTTGCATTTCAGCTTCAAAAGACAAGATATCATGAAAGAGACACTGTTGAAACCGTAGCTGTAGGAGACCATTTGTGAGAAGAAAACAGGATGCTTTCATGTATTAACTTATTTGACACAAATGCTCTGTTCTGTTCTGAATTCATACAGTTTGAATCAAACCAGGAAACTAGAATTTTGATTTAACAGCATAAGCTACTCCAAATTTCCTGGAAAAGTCTGAACAATAGTGATCTTTTAGCTGAACAGTGCTTGAGTCTGGAAAGCAATCAGTATTTGAGTTTGAGTTTGTTATGCAACCAGGCGCAAGAGCAGACAACTTGAATTTTAAGGTGAACAATTTGCATTGTACTGTAACCACTTTGTTGCTGAATAGTGTAGTGTTCCTGCATACCACTGCTCTCTTCATCACTGGGAGCTTGATTTCTCATTGCTTTGCAGCTCTTGAAGTGGTTTATGGCTGTGTAAAGTGGGTATTTAAAAAATACCATTTTGGTTTAAGCATATTTCATACCTGCTTTGCACAGGATGCAGAGAACAGACTTTATATGTCACTCCAGCTGCCCATTACCGTAGACTTTATGATCTCTTAACTTACTAAATCTGTCATATTTGGAAGCATAAAACCATCTTTTTTTCCCCATACCTGTTTCAGGAACCAGTGTCTTGATGCCTTAAAGGGGCATTTTTAAAATAGTTAACTTGCTTGACTCTTGCACCCCCATCTCCCTTTCCCCATATTAACATCATTAAGGGAATACAAAGAAGTTTAAATAGGCCAGATGGCACCCCTGGGGCTGAGGGGATACCCTGCCAACATGCTCCCAGGCCACTTACTCTGAGCTTGTTATAGGGAAGTTGGAGGTTCCTATATTCCAAAATGTGTAAACATGGCGGACGCCAGGTGGTTCCTGAGGTAGTTATTAGGGAAGACAGAAAATAAAGGACATGCTGAATTGCAGTCCACCAAATCATTAACTCAATGAATGCATTTTCATTTTTTCAGTATCTGGACCATTAGACAACAGGGCAAGATTAAAAGAAAGAAAAAAAAGACGACTTTAATCAGAGCTTTGTGAAGTGTGTTAATTATCTACAGGGGACAAGATGCTACAATGAAAGACTGTGGTTTAAACTCCCTTTTCTGAGACTCTGGAGCTTGCATTTGTTCCAAGTGAGCAGCGTGTTGGGTAGGGACTCTGGGGTAAACCTAGAGTGGATGTGTTTTGTGATCAGCGGACTGTGTAATGAAATACTGATGCAATATATTTCCCTTTTTCTGCAGGGAAATCCCTCTGGGATTGGATGCAGCTACATTTGATATCATAAAGAATTTAAAACTGGTAATAAATGTGTGCATGTCTTTTCCTAAAAAAAAAACAGGTATGAATTTTGATGCACTATTTATTACGTGTGGATTTGGTTTTTTTCCAAGCAATGTAACAAATCTGCCTTGCTATGTTTTCTTTTAGCAGTTTGGAACTGTATTATATGCACACCAGGTATTAGCAGCCCCAGCAAGAAATCTAAAGAAGCCAGTGGGGATGAGCCAAGCAGCCCAACCACTTCAAGCCTACATGACTATTCCTTTGCTATAGCCTCCTGCTCATTCTTCTCTGTATCCAGTTGCTTTCAGTTTCCCCTTCACCCAGCCGTACTATGGGTTTCTGCTAGTATAGTTGGTATGACAGGTGTGAAGGACAAAGTCTGACCTGAATTCCCATTTGTTTTTTTCCGTTTCGTGAACTCTGGGCTATATACCCAGTGGCACCTAGTCAACCCCCAGCCATTCTGACAAAAGCCACCACAGCGCTTCCAGATCTCCTCCTGCAAGAACAAGCCTAACGTTCCCCTCCCCAGCATGTCCCTCAAGCAGGTGCTTAGAAGGCCAAAGTCTGCGTATGCTTCGACCTGCTAGAGCTGTCCCCTCCTTCCCTCTCCCTCCTTACACAGCTGCCGAGCGCCGCCGTAGCTGTTTGCTCTGAAGAGAGCAAACAAACTCCAGCGTGCAACTTCCCAGCGCTGCGGGTGCCAGCGAAGACCCGGGGGTTCAATCAAAGCGCCGCTCCCTCTACGGGGAGCTCCCTAAAGCCGCACTCTCCCAGCGGCTCAGCCCGGAGCCGGGAGCGCAGCGGCGGAGCAGGGTCAGCCGCGGCGAAGAAGGCCGCCGGCCCCCCGGCCGGGCTCTCGCTAGATGGCGCTGCGGCCCTGCGGCGGGGGGGCGNCAGCTGAGGAGTCCTGTTCCCTCCCTCTGCAGGGAATAAAGCACCGAGAAGGATTTTATTTTTTTCTCTTTTTTTTCTGGGCAGATTCTTCTAGCGGGCACGGGGAGACGGGTGGTTTCTCTCACGTAAGAAAGTCGGCGTGGCCTGTAGGAAGGGTAAATCATGCTTCGCAGCTCACTCGCCTTAATTTTGAATTGCGCAGCAGAGTTATTCCAAGGTATTTTAGGAGATGCTTATGCTCACAGATTCTGTGCATCTTTCAAAATTCCTCAGAATAGATCCGACCTGTCATGGAGAGCTTGTTCTGGCCTCTGTAAAATTTCCCTGAACATGCACACGCAGCAGCTGACAAACAACAGCATCCCTGATGGAATGGGGAGAGCCTGGAATATCCTGATTCTGCACACGACTAAGCCAGATGGACACAAACTGCTCATTACAGATCGTGTCAGAGAAGCTGCATAAAGACAGGCTGGAAATAGATGAAATTCCATTTTAATTGCAGAGGAATCACCTTTGGCTAAAATGGGGCACAGGCCTGCTAAGTAAACAATGGTGCTAGAGGCAATACTAACCTTTTCATATTCCACTTCTCAAAAGTGAAGCAATAAACATGTTGTATTACTGAGGCTTTGGGCCTGGATATCTGATGGTAGCATTAAACCCATGGATGAATTATAAATTAATACACTGTTCAAGCATTAGAAAAATATATGGGATTAATTACAAATGTGGCCTGGGATCCTTGGCCTAGAAGTAGTCCTCAGCTTAATGAAACTGCTCGAAAAGCCTTTGTTGTCATAACTAAGAAGCATTCTCTGTGTACGATGAGTAAACAGTTCAATAGTAGAGGTGGATCATTTTCTGACTGAGTAAGATTTCATTTCTATTGACCTATTTTGCAAAGACTATGAAAAGATGTTTTTAACTCCATACTGCACAGGAAATTTAACTGCCATTATGGTAATTTTTGAGGATGTTCCACCTAATTATGGGTCTTCTTTTGAAGGACTATAAAGCATCGCTCCCAAGAAAACTTCTAATAATAGGATGATGACTTAGTATTTACACACACACGTGCAGATACATGTGTCTTTGTGAACCTCTGTAGGTAGTATGTCTGTGATTTAAATCTGACTTATTAAAGGAGTTTAGTCAGGGTAGAGACATATTCTGAGCTAACGTAGGAGGGACAGAAGATCTTTGGGAGGCATATTGTCATTTCTCACAAGTGAGTTGACAGGGAGTTTCTGGAAAGAGTGGTCGCTGTTGTGATAGGGAAACAGCATCGTGTTTCCTCACCAAAACCAGATTTTAGCACATCCTAGAAAGGTCTCACTGTTTCCTGAACTCTGCATATTTAGCAGAGCTGTCACAACTGTTAAGATGAGTTTTTAAGTAAGGCCTCATTATGTAGTCACCTCAACAAATGGCTAAAGAAAGCAATCCCGGGCAACCTTTACAAATGTGTTCCTCTCTACAGCTTTTGTATAATTGTCATCCTAATCAATACCTGTGTAATTGAAATCCTCCAAGATCAAAATTGTGACCTTCTGACTGCCCTCTTTCCTGATCTACCTTCTAACTCCTGTAGAGGAGGATAGCAACATCCAGGGTCAGATGATTGGCTTTGCTGTCCTAAATGCTAACCAAACTGCTTCCACTGTGTCAGCCAAAATATATCCCCTCCTTACAAGCTCAATAGCATCCTTTCATTTTCTGCTTCTGAAATCTAGGTATCATTTTACACATTACGAAATAATAAATCTACTGGTTTTTCTACATGCAAGATGAAATTGCATTTTTTAATCATAATTTGAATATACTTTTTAGGCTCAATAGCTGTTATAATTTTGAAAAAAAAAAAGAAATCATGTTGCTACCCATCCAGCCTCATTTCTTATCTGGTTTTGCTTCTCCTGGGAGTGAAATCCTTGCCACAATGTGAGCAATAATAAACTTCAGGTGAACTGAATGACTCCAAGATTTTTCCCTCTAAGTTTTTTTATACTATTCCCAATGTATTTAGATGCAGTTAGACTATTTTAAAAGCCTGATGCTAATAGTTACAGCAATTATTTTTTTAATTTAAATGTAATACAATAGAAAGTTTTGAATTATGCAGTTCATTAACAAATCATATTGAAACTATTATAAAATCAAGGTTTTCTGCAAATCTGTTTTTTTTCAAATGTTCAAGAGTTTGTAGTTTACGGGAGAAAAATATCCTCAGTCCCAAGAACTCAAGACTTAAAACTTCAATTTTGTAAGGGACCCAGGTCCCTAACTGCACCTGGATCCTCAGTGAAATCCACAGGTCTGTATGGTGTAGGAATCTACACAAATTCAATTTCCAGACTCAGTATACACTCATGATGAAACAGTAAAAAGGTGGTATTAGACATTGGCGGCTTGGATGGGCATAAAGTTTAAACTTCTGTTCATTTTAACCAATTTAGCCAGAAATTTAGTAATTGCCTTTTTGAAAAAAAAAAACAAAACCAACTTATGTGGCTTTTATAATGTATTTCAGTGCATATAAGGTGGTAGCCTTGGGAATGACTTTCATGCATTAGTAAAGAATTGAAGCTAAAGCATGTTACCACAAAAAAAA
>VYZV01034876.1:56506-111936 GCA_013401275.1 Pandion haliaetus | reverse complement strand
TGTTTGCCTAGAAATCTCTGAGTCCTGAGTTGCTCGACACATAAATACATGAGCTACTCTCGGTAGTTTGCCTATTCTTGCCTCACTTTGGATGTGATTAGATGATGTATTGCTAATTTTTGTTGATTATTGTTTTCTGTTTTGTAGCTTAATATTATTTCATTAGTTTCTTTATATTTCATTGTAGGAGAGTGAGTCTGGTGACCCAAATACATCCCTTCTCATCCGACACCTGACATTCCTTTAACTATTGGGAGAGGCCATGATAAAAACAGACTGAGTTGTACCATTACAGCCTTTGTAATGGCCTTAGAGGGCTGAACATATTTTAATGATTGTACGCAAAGACACTCAGCAGCTAAAGCATCTGTTTTTGACAACAGAAATACTGGTTGAAAGCATCACCTCCCTTTTCTTCAAAATTTATGACATTGTCTTTAAAACCAGCACCTTCTGCAAATAACAGAAGGGAAAAGTGTGTTTGGGAGGGGGAATGGAAGGGAGGACAGGAAGGAGGAAGAAATAGGATTTGTCACTGTGGATTAGTAAGCCAGAGAATGAATGTTTGGGCAGTAGTGCTTAACTGGAACCAGCATCAAATAGTCACTGCGAAAAAATAATAAACATTTTAGCACTCACCAGTGAGGTGCTAATGAATTTGTATGTATGTTTTGTTGTCCATATGGGGGAAGCAATCAAAACCTAAATATTAGTTAGTTAATTAATACTATCCTTAAGGAAAGATTTTCTTCCTCTTGGCCATCTTATCAGGCAGCAAAATTGCAGACCCACTTATAAGTAAGTTCACAGTCTGATGGGCATGAGATACTTCAATAAACAAGCAAAAATGAAATAATATCTAATTATGTTCCAGACAACTCTATTTTTTTAAAGAAATATATATATTCAAAATCCAGTACAGATTTTATGGCGCTTATTAATGGAGTCAGGAAAGCATTATAAGTTGCAAAATATCTTGTGACTCGTTCATTATTAGTTATTAATGATTTCACAGGTTACCATAATAAGACTTACAAATATTTTCATGGCTTTCAATGTTACATAATTTCAGTTTTTAATGGGACAAGCTGTCATTTGGGTCAACAGGTATTTAGACAATTCCTTTGTAGCCATAACATATTTAAAAACACATAACTGCAAACTTTTTTTTAAGTTACAAATCCTTATCCATTTGAAAAGCCAATTACCTACTTATGTGCTTAACTATGGATCCCTTTTCCTAACTTTAGACACCCGATTTTTAAAGTGTTTGTCAAAGTAACAGGTTATCGGTGTGTTACAGGAAGAAACCAAAATAGCATCCCAAAGACTTGGTCTAAAAATCTGGTGTTCTCTTCATTATATTCCAGCTTTCCTCAGACTTCAGATCTTTATCTTGTCTCCTTCCAGCCCTGGCAGTGGAGACATTTGGCAAAGTTTTCTACACAGTTCTTGGGACCAGGAATTTGGTATCTGAGAACCATCTTTCCATAGTCTTGCCAGCAGGGCTATTTTATTTCATGGCAGGTACAGCTCATATGTAGAAATATGTGTGAAAGTCTCTAACTGGAATTCTCTCTTAGTTGAGGACTTTGTTCTACAAATTACTCATGTTAAGATATTTGTCTAACCATCTTCTACAATACCTTCCAATTTTACTTTTAACTTCTGTATATGCAGTGATCTGTCTCTTCTGTTTTAAGGCTGCATAAAGAACTCTCTAGTTAGCATCAAATCTGGAAATCAGTTCACAGTGTGTACAGATATCAGGACTGTCAAAACAGGAGATATTTTTAAGTGTCTGATCTTCCTAATTTGTTCTGCAGAGCCAGTTTAAATACTTCTGAATGTATAATCTGAAAGACTTGGTCTTGGTGACTGTTTCTTATTGATGAAACCTCAATCAGGAGAAAAAAATCCCATAATGCAGAAGAGTTGCCCAAGTGTAGTAACAGATGAACATAAGAGAAGTCAGCTGCGCTGGTCGTGCAGGCCAGCTATTTCATTTGTGTTGCTGATAACAACCAGTGCAAGACACTTCACTGAAAGATGTAAGAAATTCTACAATAAACAGTTCAGGAATATCCTGCCACGAAGAAAAGGGCTTTTCCTACCTCAGGAAACAGAACTCTGAAAGATACAAGTGTGTAATTACCTCCAGAATGGCTGGATTGTAAGCATTTGCTGTTAGAATTGTTAATATTAATTTTACTATTAATCATAATAAGGTTCTTCAATCCTTGGTCACCCTTACTGGTTGCTTGGCCTCAATGATACTTTATGACAAAGGGGTACCTTATACAGGCTAATGGTTTAAAGAGAGCACTTTCTCAATACACAATTTTGACTTTGCCACTGTTCAGTTTACTAGTCCTTTAGATTTCAAGTTAGGTGAAGTATGGCTGTCGTGCTTTCCTAGAGATCACTTGCAGCTCTCTACATTTTATCCAGCTGATCTTTTCAGAAGAGCTTTTTTCAAAGCTCTGTTCATTCTCATTGCCTCACTTGCGTCAGCTTCAGAAACAAACGCAGGAGCCTATCTGTGGGGAAGCAGATTTTGCTACCCTCTTACATTTAAGCTTTTTCATACTGGGAAGCCTTTCATACAGAGATGAACTGGGATCCCTTTTTAGATTGCTCTGGGTCTTGGCCCATGTCCTTGTTAAAGCCTCAGCTAAAACTGAATTTTTACAGCTGCTTGAAGTCATTAGGAATCGAAATTTAGAAGTGAAATGCTGACACCACCTTCCCCATTACAGCATTTAGCTGCTTCTGTCATGCTGCAATCAGTCCTGTATTGTAAGCGCCTTGTGTTGTGAGCCTCTCTGATCTAAACATTTGTTAGCTTAAAATATCAATTCAATTGCAATCCATTATGCTGTGCTCAGAAAACCCATCTGGCTCCAAAGGCTGCTGCCACACGATGTGCTGCTGCTGCAAAGCCAAAGGCTTGATCCTGCCCTTGCTTGCACCGCTCTACATCTCAAGGAATGGCATTGAAGCAGCTGAAGGTGAACCACCCCAGAGCAGGTGCGGGGAATGAGCCAGCCAGGTGCATGGCTACGTCATGCACTCTTTCCAACTTGTTTTCTCAGTTTTGCTGCTACCGTCATTATCAAGGAGGTGAAATTCAAAGTCTGAAAAAAACCCCGTCAAAAACAGGAAACACCTTTGGATTTTTTCTCAAGAAGATGATTGTAATCCCCTTTCTTTCCTGCTGAATCACCATTCAAGACGCTTTCAGGCATTTCTGAGACAGCTCTTTAAAACAAAACTGACTCCATAGGAGTGGAAAGTAAAATCATGGTTTTTAAAGGAAATGCCAAGAAAAAGATATAAAATATTCATCACCTAGAAGAATCACTTTTTACTGCAAACCATTTTAGTATGTATTGTGCTTGCAGGTGAAAATACCTGATTAAAACCCTCTATATGAGAGTCCTGGTCTCATGGTGTGCCTATGAGATCTGCTGGAACTACAGCGGGTCTGAAGAAAAGACATGGGAGGCCATTTTCAGTTTACTGCTGCATTGGACTCACATTGCATTTTTTTCTGCCTTCTGCTAAGCAAAACCAGCAAAGAGCCCAGTTACCTAAGAAAGCAGTTATGTTTTGTGCTAGATCTAAGTGGACATAGACAAGCTGCTATGAGCACCCAGAAAGTAAATGCTACCATGCCACTTAGGGTCAGGATCAAGAAGATGACCAGAGCTCAATTTTTTATGGCTTTGGGGCATCTTACTTATTAAGCTTCATTACCAACAGTGACTAACCTAGGAGTTCAAAATGAGCTCTGAACGCCTTTCTGTGGCACGACAGACCTGGGAAAGGTCCAATTTAACTAGATGGTGCACGCACGAACAGCTCTTTCCTATCTATCCACCTTTCCAGTGATAATGAACCACTCAATACATTTTTCCACAGAGTGGGAAAGAGAATATGAAAGCAGCAAAGGCACTCGTTAAAACCTGAAAACACCCTGAAGTTGCATAAGCTTTCCGAGAGCTTTGACGCAGGGGTGGCAGCAGATGGCTGAAGGAGGGGTACACCCCAGCGTTCACTTGCCCCTGTGATGGGGACAACAGCACAGCTCACGAAGCAGCCCCTGAGCTACTGCAGATTTTAGCACAGCATAAACAGTAAGCTGAGATGGGGGTTATTTCATTTAATTTTGTAGACTGAAAACTGCAGCAAATCAGGAGGTTTTCTATGAGTCATTCAGTTGTCCCCAGTACCAGGGACACGGCAGCAGCCTTGCTTGGAGCGATATGGCAGCTGGCAGAAGGGGCTTGCTGCTGCTTATCTCTGCTACACGTGAGTCCTGAAAGCCCTGTGGCCCCAGTGCCCAGCACCTGCAGGATGCTCCCCATCAGTCCCTCGGCCACTCTCTGACCCTGCCACAGGGTTGCTGGGTCCTCCTGGTGACACTGGGTGGGTGCTCCAGGAGGGTGCCGCTGCCAGAGCTCCTGCAAAACCCTGTGACAGTCCTGGATGGCTGCTGGAGTGCTGAAGGGTGACAGGGAGGACTATTTGTGGCTGTGCCAGGAAAGCCACACTGAGAGAGGACTCAGTTCACGCTTTTGACTCAGTTATGTGAGAATGGAAGAATTCCTCTGCACCTTGAAATGTCCACAGGGTGGGAAAGAGCATGCAGATGCAGTGTCTATTAAATGTAATGGACTGGGATCAACAGTGATTCAGTAGCCTTCATATCATGAGATTCTTCCTGCCCAGGCTACTTAACTCACGAGAGCATACTGGCCACCCATGCACAAACGACACACTAAATGCCCCGGTCAAAACTAAAACTAGAAATTCTCTCTTCAATGGTAACACAAAAGCCATTAGTGATTTGTTTTTAAATTGTATTCATTATATAGAGAGAACAGAATATAGTTTACCACTTTATTAACTGATGCACTATAAGAAATAACACCCCCAGGGAAAAAAAAAAAAAGGATTTGAAATTTATTTTTATTATAATTTAGTTAGGGAAACAAAAAACTAATAAAATACATTTAATAGGTTTGTATCCCCATTAGATTAGGTAGAGTGTCAAGCCTAACACAAAAGAGAGCTATTTAATACCTTTTTGTAAAACAAAGGTCCTGTAAACCCCAGCCCACTGAATAATCTGTATTTATGAAAGCAATTCCACTGGCTCCAGTGAGAAGGTGCCCACAGCGGTGACCCTCCTGGGCCAGACAGGACCTTTCATTTGAGTGTCACTGTAGCACGGGCTATTCATTGATACTTGCAAAACTCTGAGCACAAAGCAAGAATGCAATGGATTTTGTTTATATTTGCAGTTCAATACTCACCTAGTGTATGCACAACAGAAGAATACTAATACTTATAAAATAATTTATAGATACTAATTTCCATAGGTGATTCCTTCACCTGTAGTATATCCCGTATACAACTAAACGAACTTCATGTGAGACACATTTTAAAACATGCAGTCCCACTTTGACCTGCAACTTCCAGCTAAAATCACTCTCAACAGAAGGGATTACTTTTCTGGTAAATTTTGGCAAAAAAAAGTAATTTTGCAGATAGGTAAAAAGGTGCAAGGTGAGTCAGGGAAGGGACATATCATGCACTAACAAAGAAAATGGCCAAGAAAATTTCAGATCTATGTATTTGGAGTAAGGCTGGATGTGTACTTTGGCTCCCTGACTGAAGCTTTAAAGGCCACTGCATGATGAAGAATTCACATTAATTCTTATCTTTGCCGTATTGTGCAGTTTTTGGGTAAGACACAATCACGACTGAAATTTCTCACTGCTATATTAGACACAAGAGAGCTTTTTCTGTGCCAAGCATGCATCACTTTTTTCCCACCCCTGAACAAAAGTACCAGTCATAGAAAACACAGTAACCCAAAATGAAACTAGGAATCTGAAACTTTCTGACATTCCCCAACAGATAAAATTTAGTGTGTAGGCAATATATCATGCTTGCAGAAACTAAATGCTCTACTTTGTGTCTTGGGCTGTCTTTACCACTATGTATTAGCAGCGTAGTGGAGCCACTATTTGTCCTGGTTTCAGGTGGGATAGAGTTAATTTTCTTTCTAGTAGTTGGTATAGTGTTATGTTTTGGATTTAGTATGAGAAGAATGTTGATAACACACTGGTGTTTTCAGTTGTTGCTAAGTAGCCTTTAGTCTAAGTCAAGGATTCTTCAGCTTCTGATGCCCAGCCAGCAAGAAGGCTGGAGGGGCACAAGAAGTTGGGAGGGGACACAGCCAGGGCAGCTGACCCAAACTGGCCAACGGGGTATTCCATACCATGTGATGTCACGCCCAGTATCTAAACTGGGGGGAGTTGGCCTGGGGGTGTGGATTGCTGCTTGGGAACTAACTGGGCATCGGTCAGCAGGTGGTGAGCAATTGCATTGTGCATCACTTGGTTTGTATATTCCAATCCTTTTATTATTATTATTGTCATTTTATTATTATCATTATTTTCTTCCTTTCTTTACTATTAAACTGTTTGTATTTCAACCTATGAGTTTTACTTTTTTTTTTTTTTTACTGCACTGAAATGGAAAGAAGAAAAATGCTCACTAATATCTTCTCTGGTTGACTTTCAGAGGTTGAGGTCCTGTACACTGGGTTTCTTATGGATGTGCTAAGAAACACCACCATCACTCTGCCAACTCCTTATCTTCCTGACAGTACCTGGCACATTGCGTACATTGGTTTTTTTGCATAAAGTTGTATTGATGTATCATACCTATAGATACATGAATGGACAGGGACAGGATATCTAGAAACAAGAATGCAGCAGTTGGCATAGGGACATGTATTACCTCAAGGTATACATGAAGAAGAAAGCCAAAAAAAGTCATAACTGATGAGAGCTGTAGTTCTGGTAGGTGATGCAGTTAGTGAAAGGGTAGTGTCTAATGCATGGAAAACTGAATCAGTTAATGTAGGAAACGAGAAATATTGTTGCAATGAATCTGGGTATCAAAACACAGGAAACAGTCATGGGTAAAAGCATACATAAAGCACTACAGGGTTGCAAAGAGTACTAGAGGGTTACAGAAACATCATGGACTCGTGATGATTCCCTGGACATAGGCACTGAAGGGGAGCTGGTATTCAGGAAAGTTGGAAATAACGGTAAAAGCAGTGTGTGTGAATGGAATGACAGACTGGTGTTTCAGAAAGGGATCCCCAATAAAACAGATTCTGTGCATAGAAAATTACTTTGGGGAAAGACAGTGGGTAGTTCTGTAGAATTCCAGAGTTATATTTGGATATGGACAGAGATGTTCAAACTGTTATTACAGGGAGAAATTCTGCAGAGAATTGTCTCATTATGGCAGACTCCGATTTCTCAGATACAGACTGCAGAACAAATGCTACTGAAGACAGCCCGGATATTCCAGAGTGTGACAACTGACAGATTTTCTGACAGAAAGCAGAAAGGCTTCTTTCTAAACTTAGTTGCAGAAAGTATTAAGGTTGTTATAGGACAGCTAATTGTAAAAAATAGCATTAGATGACATGAATGTTGGTTTAATTTAAATAAAATGGAGAGATAAACAAAAATAGATCTGTTAGTAAGTCTGTCTATCAGAATTTTAAAGAAATGAGTGAAGGCAGCAGAAGTTAATTGTTCAGGGACTTCTCTGTGGAGGAGACTTGGATTCTCTTTAAGGAAAAACACAGAAGAACTTCTGGAGCTTTTAAACCCTGCAAAGCAAAAAACTTAAACCTAGCTGTATGAAAACCCACCTCTGAAATGATGCCTAGATGGAAATGGAAAAAAGGATGATCAGCAATAAAGGCTGTGCCTTATAGGTCAATTTTCAATAAGGGCTCTTGAAACAAGGGCTCAAAGTCAGAGCCAGCTGATAGGAAATGAGAGCAGAAAGGAAATCCGTATTACTGTAGACAGAAGCAAAACCCGAAGCTCCTTGTTTTCACCCAGTGCAACCAGAAAACCTCTGTTGTAGGATTCAGAAAAAGCCGGTGTATGAAATCCTGCTGCTGGTGAGAAGCATCTTAAGTAAGTCCCTCCGCTCAGAACTGGTGCCACGTGACTGGAAAAGAGGCAATCCAGTGCCTCTAGTAGAAGATAGCTAAGGCAGATAAAGGAACTAGTTAAAGAAAGATACTGCAGGATTATGTTGAAATGCTACTGAAAAATTCTTGGGCTGGAGTAGGATTCCCATTACCTTTTTCAGTACTGATTACTCTTGGAACCAGTCTTGGCTGAATATTTCTTTTAATGACCTTGGTTTTAAAAAGTAATATACTAATAAGGTTTTGGGAAACATTATCAATGTAGAAAAGGGAGACTGATATGCGGAAAAATCAGGAGTACCTTGCAGGCTGGAAAAGTAGAAATGAGAAGAAATTTCATTACATGCCTTTAGTTACTAATAAATTTTTTTTAATGTATTTGAAGCCTCATCAGAGTAACATGACAGCAGAAGACCCTGTGTGTTTTAAGGGATCATGAAATAACTAGGATTAACCAGTGCAATGCCTGAGTCAACAGGGAATTACAATCCTAGCTCATACCTAGTGAGATATTGCCATGAGAAATATGAGAGCTCTGGAGAAATGTAATCCAGAGTACTCTGTACAGTCCTGGTCATCCATATTCACCAAAGATGAATTCAGACTGGAACTGATGAAGGGGAAGTCTATGAAGGTAATCAAGAGAAGAGAATGCAGAGCCTCTCACGAGATGAGAGAACGCACAGCAGAAGGAATGATTCTTACTTTTCCATCAAAGTGTCTCTCATTCCCTAATCCCATCTGTCTATCACAATAGTCCCACTGGGCAGGGGAAAGCAGTGCAATGCCTTGTCTGGAAGGATGCATATTTGGACTGGCTGGTGCCTAACAAAAAGAGTAACAGTTGAAGTCTGCCTGCTTTTCCCTTTAGTGGAGGCCCTCATTTGTCTTTTTTTCCTCTCACTTGGCTGCTTTTTTCACAACATTTAAAGAAACATAATTATCTTTGAGATGTTGGCCACTCTTTTATATTTGGTTGAAATAGTGCAATGGATCAGAAGTTCTTAAAAGTCAGGACTGAAGGATGGAAATGGACTATATAATCACATGAACCTAATTTTCTTAGGGGACAAGTGTAAAAAGAGGGATGGCACAAGAATAAATAGGGACAGACTGCTGATGAAATTAAAAAGGCAGGACAGCAGCAGCAGGTCTCTATCAATCAGACAATTAAACTTCCAACTGGTATATTAGATACAAAGGGTATAACTAGTTTTAAGATTGTAATCAGATTACAAAATGGATTATATGACATGATCGCCTTCAGGAAGTCCTCTCCCGTCCTATCAGAAACAGGGCTGTGCTAATATGATGGCTCTATCCTAATGAGTGCAAGATAACATTTTAGGACTTGCAAAGGGGCCTACAGATCAGTTTAAAAGTCATTTGCAGAAGACACATTTACTCTATAGTATATCATATTTGTTCAGCCTTGTCACTGCAAATCTGTTTTGCCAAGTTGCAGGCAGAATCTGTGACTATTGCTTGCTCCACTTTTCTTTCTCTCTGGAAAGGCTGGGCGCTGGACTGCAGTGGTGCAGAACCTTGACGGCACAGAGAAAAGCAGTGGCAGCTTGCCCAGAACTCAAGTGCTGCACCTTATTTCCATACAAATATACATTGAATTGTGTAAGATTTTACATCAGATTTTTTTTATTTTTTTTTATTTAAAGAGTGCTGCAAATGTAGACAGCACTTTACAGAGAAATCCAAAATTGCTGTGAAGGTAACAAAAAAAGAAAAGCCATGTAAAAGCATAGCATTATCCTTCAAAAAAATAATGTACAGACTGAAATGAATTTCAGTTTATTGTGCTGAAAAGAGTTTGAATTCCTGATGCACAAGAATGAGCTTTGCCAGAGGATTTTTTAATGAAGTAGCTCACACATAATTTCCTTCTGCCAGATAAAGTTAGGACCTATCAGCCATGTCATAAACTGCTAGCAAGTCTCTGAACCTCTTGTTAGCTCAGGCAGGAACAGCAATTTGTTTGGAGTAGAAGGACGATTAGTGGCACTGTGAACTTTTGTACACTGGCTGCGGTGTCAGCATATGAACAGCATAGGAGTTTCCAACAGAGCTGGTAGAAAATGGGAAAATGGTTGGCCAGGGAGATTTCATGGAAATGCAGTTTCAGCAGAATCCAGCAGCTCTATGGGAGTGTGGTGACTTCAATGAAACTTGATGAATTTATAAATTGTTCTGAACTCCTCATTTTGCTTCTGCACTGCTGTCAGTCTATATTAAGAACTGCAGCTCTATATGATATAAACTTTGATTAGACTTTGATTAAACTTTGATAGAGACTTTGATTAATAGTACTGTATGGAGAAGCCAGAACAAACCCCCCAGGGGCTGATGAAGAAAAAAATGTCAAGTGGTGACTAGCCAGCATAATATGCAGTAAACAGGAATGAGAAGCTAATCTATAATTTAAACAATGTGTTAATTAATACAGCATAAATAATGAAATCTGTGGTAAATCCAGGGAGCAATCTTGTCTATCTGCTCATCTAGGAGCAGCTAGAACACCATGCCCTTGAATAAGATGACAGTAACTGTATGCTAACAGAAAGGAGTCTCTTTCCAATCAGATGATCAGCAGGATTTTTTGCTTGCTTACTAATTTGATGATGGGAAGTCTTTCTAAAATCAAATGGCATAGTGGGAAAATCGAAGGAAGTAAAAGGAGAATGCCAAGGGATGACTGCCAGTCTGTATGCGTGATTCCAAAATGAGGTGCCACAGAAAGGGACAGCCCTGACCTCCCCTACCCACCCTGATGCCATGTCCCCCAGTCCCTACCAGTCGTGTGACACCCCCCTGTCCCAGGGTGTCCAACTGGGTCCTGCTGAGACTCAACCAAATTAGCAACAGGGAAAATAAAAGTGTCCGAGGGACCCAGTGTGCAGCCACGGCAATGCCAGTGATCTGATGGGAACACACAGCTTGGGTGAGGTGCTGGCAGGACTTGCCATGATTAAATCAAAGATTTTCAGGGGCAGCCTGCAGGTAGGTTTGCTTCAAATCATTGCAGAATAATGCCCCTGAGCCAATTTGCCAGTCCAGGTCTGTCTATCAGTTTTTCAGTCCTCAGACCTGTCAAGCCAGCAGAGCAAATGTAGTGAGATGTGGCCATTATGCTGGATGTCCAGAGACCCAACCAAGGAAGAATCTTGTAGCCTTTAGACTGATTTTACTGTGCCAGCAAATCTGCCTAATACTTAGTCTGTGGCAGTTTATTGTGGAAGTGTTTGTTTTTATAGCAAAGACTGTGAAACGATTGCATATTTGCTAAATAGCTAGAAGGGTGGAGGCATTTTTAAGGGAATTGCAGCCTTCTGAATTTATTGGGGTAATCCAATAATCCAAACACTCAACTCTGGTATTTCAGTTCCCTGTGGCTTGGAGGTAGATCCAGTGCAGGACCTGGTTGCCCAGCCCTGGGAGCAGAACTGAAAACACAGGGCGAAGGGCCCAGGTCCAGGTGGTTGGTGTATGTAGGCTGACACTGAGATCAGCTAGCCCATCCTGGCCTTGAGGTTGTTGCTATTAGACTGTTTCTGGTAGCTGAACTAGCTCACCTGCAGATGGTTCAGACACTTCTGTCCACATATATGCCCTTATGCAAACAGATGGATGCAGGATGAACATCAGTTGTTTCAGTGGACTTTCTGCCATTGCTACCCCCACATGCAGAGCTGCCTCATTTCTCATACAGTTCTCACCTAGAATACAACTGGTGAAGCTACTGACTCCCACCATGAAGCTGCTTAGGACATGATTTTCCTACAGAGTAACTAAGGGATAGAAAAAAGAAAAAAAAAAGGAAAAAAAAAAAAAAGAACCCATAAAAAAGGCATTGCAGTTTGGAGGTGCTGCTGGCTCAGCAGAGACGTTGCTGCAGGAGTGCTGTGCTCAGAGCACATAAAGAGAAAGGAAGGGAAATAGACTCCCATGAGGAAAAGGCTGAGGAATTACTTATTTTGAAGGCACATCTGTCTTCTAGAGAGTAGATATTTCTTCAAACTCAAAGGAACCACGAGGGTGGAAAAGGTGGAGGTAATAGGGGGGTTAGCACAGCTCCAGCTTAGTCCAGCATCATACTGAAGTTGTTTGTCTTCTTGAGGAATTAGCACTGAGAAATCATCAGCTTCCCCCATAAGCTGTTTAATTTCTTCTACTCTGGGAGGGACCTGGCTGCTGGTTGTAGGCAGAATAAGAGAGATCATTGCCTCTAATTGTGCCAGTTTTGATGAAATCTTAAAGAAGAATCAGATTTTTAGGTAATAATTTAGATACCGTTTTATCAAAACTCAGATTTCTCTGGGTGCCAACGCAGAGAGAGATGCCGCTCCATAGTGACGGTTTATGGCCTCCCGCACAAGCAATGTTCTGCTGCAGCAGTCACGGTACAGTGGTACACAATCCTTGCTAGAAGTTTACATTGCAGTTTTTAAATTCATGCTTGGGGACCCCAGGCAAGTGCTAAAGGATCCTTGTGGTGCATCCTCTGGGCTTCTGAAGTGGTCCTCACTGCAGTGTATGGAACACTGAGAGGGAAGGTTTTGCACACACTGGGCAATATTTTTCTTCCTAGGCATGTATGTGCATGCCTGTATGTATTTCTTACCTTGATTAGCGGGGCTTAAGGACTGAAATAAGAAATAATCCACACCTAGCCAACACCTATTACAAAATGGGGAATCTTCAGTCACACTGACAGCATTCTCCTGTTGGGAATGATGCTATTTTGGTGCATTTAGAATGGAAAATATACAATTTCATAAATAAAATATTTAACAGTTTTTCTTGTGGTCATTAATGGCTTGATAATAGAAATACCTTGCTTATAGACCAAGACATTTCCAGTATCATTCATTTCCCATGCCGAATTTGTGGTTTGTGATGGAAGTATACTTTTAAGAACGTGGACCAGAGATGGCACTTATTAATTGTCATGATAACTTTGTCCTGTGGGACAGAGAACTAAAAGAACAATAATAAAAACCAAGTAGCATTCTCTAAACAAAGAAAATCAATCCAATACTCGGTTTATTGATCCATGTTAGAAATCTCTGTAACAGGCTCAGTGAGTGGACAGTTAGCTGAAGCACATACCTTATAGCTAGGCCTTTTAAAACACTCAGTTGTAGTATGGTAACACTGAGAGCAATTATGCTGTCCTTATGCAGCCTCACAGCAAATCTACCATCCTATAGCGCAACACATTATCCTTAACATTTCTTCAAAAAAGGAGAGAACAGAAAAAGGATTTTCACAGCTGGCAATGTACTAAAACATATCAGCTTTCATCACAGGAATGTAATGGCACTACTGTTTAAGAAAATCCTACAACCGTGTTTAATTTTCTTAGTTTTTAAAATGCTACGACCTTGTTTAATTTTCTTAGTTTTTTAAATGGAGCCTTTTCTCCTTGGAAGATGGGAGAATATGGGGGAAGAGAGGATAAGTAAATATTTTCAGCTTTCTCAGCTGAATTCCATAATTACAGTTTTATTCCTTTCTGGTTTCTGATACATAGATTTCACAGAACTGATTGCGAGCTTCAGGAACCATTTCTGCCTTTTAAATTGAAGCATTTCAGGTTTTCTCTAATTAACAACCACTTGCAGGGTTCATCACAGACTTAGTGCCTACTCACCAGCCACATTTCTCATAGACAGATCTGTTATTGCACAAAAATAAGGGTGAGAGGCCTTCTGTATTAATAGTTTATGAAGATAGCTAAATTACAGCTGACCATAAAGTATTCTGGCTATGTTCTTCTCCTAAGCATCTCTCCGGAGTCTCTTTTTCTTGGGGGACAAAGCTTCTTGAAGTGATAATACCTTCTTCTGAATGATAATAGTTTGGACTGGCTGATGCCGGGCAGCATCATTTTGAGAAACAGCTGCAGGAAGTGCTTAGGCAACCTTCTTTGTACAGAGCACCAAGTAATTAAAACAGAAACTTTGGCTTTCTTTTCCCCTTAAGGTGACAGAGTTTCAGATCTAAAGAAACAAAACCAAAAACCACAGGAAGCAGGACAGCTGTTATTAGACGTCAGTTCAAAGGGGAGATAAATGAAAAGCCTCTGATTTATCCACAGGAAACTGCCCAGGATCAAGGTCTTCACACAGTTTCGCACTTTGTTCCAAGTCCTTTTTCACCCTATCAATCTCACTGCACGTTACTCATAATAAGCTAACTAGACCCACAGCTGCTTGGAGCAAGGAGCTGTCATAGTTTTGTCTTGTACAGTGGCAAGCACATGAGTTGTTTCTTAAAAACAAATGGCAAAACCACTGCATTTCCTTCCTCCCACTGTCCCTTTGCTCCTCCTCCTCTCCTCCCTTCACTCCTCACTGCCTCATGACATTTGTGTCACCTTCTGGATCCCATGTTCTCATTCACCTCATTCCCTTGCCAATAATTTCTGCCCAGGTGCAGCCATAAGGCAAAACAGTGGTGCAATACTAAAGGAAAGCTGTCAGGTAACCAAAGGTAGCATCAAAAAAGCAGTAGAGAAGTTGATATTCTTATACCTGTATTGCTGACTGACAACCCCTATGGCAGGACATATGCATGCATCTACCATTTTAAAGAAGAAATCACGCTTGCTGAAAACATCAAGCTTAGAAGGAAACCCAGAGCTTGAAGGAATGAATACTGTTGTAATGCTGAGGAGATGACTTGTATTATTTCAGATAAACATGGCTGAGAACTGATGGACATGTATTCCATAGACACTGGCATTTTCTTCACAGAGTAGCTGTTTTCTGCTGTGTCGTTTTCTGTTTTGCATAATACCACATGAACCTCATTACTGCAGTTTGAAGGGGTTTGAACATTCACAGAAAGAAGCACAGGGAGAAGAGCAATACTTTGATTGATGCAATTTTCACATTGGCCCAGTGGATAATCAGAAGAGCTCTTCTATTACAAGGACATGCAGAAAACAAAACATTATAAATCCTACCCACACCCCAGGGCCAGTAAGAAAGGCTAAAAAAACTCCAACAACACAGGCTTTCTTGACAGAGTCATTGTTAACAGCTTAATAGCAGCTAGCAAGCAAGATCTGCTCTTATGCCAGGAGTACAAGGTGCACAGCAATTTGAAAGAAGGATAAATATGTATGTATAGAAATTACATCTTCCTAAAATCATAAAAAACCAAATAGATTAAATGAACCCCTACCTTGGAGAGCCTGGAGTGTACGAGTCTGTACAACAATACAGAGTTGCAGGACCAGCTGTGGTGCACTTTCCAGAAACGTGGCTAGCAAATGCAGCATACTCACATCTGCATATTCATACACCATTTTCCAATAAAACCGCCATCTGTCATTCTCTCCACTCCGTCGACTCCGGATACCCAAGTATATTGTGTGGAAATACCTAGAAATAAAAGAGAGAGGTTATAGAAATGCAGAATGATATTTTACAGGTAACTCTTCTTCTTGAAAATGACCACCATTTTTTCAAATGTGTACTTCAAAATAACCAGTATTTATTTAAAAGAATTATTGTATTGCAAATTATAGTAGTTGATGTAAGAGTAAACTAAACTGAAGACAAGACTTGCCCTCATAAAACCATTTAAAAAGCCTAGCATTGTCTTATTTGTTAAATAGTATTCCTTTAAAGGACTCAGTCTTCTGAACTGAAATATAAGGGGGGGGTTCAAATAATGAGGGGGAAAAAGGTGACTCTGCAATGGCCTCTACTCAGAACGTGCAAAGAACTGATCTCCTTTCTACATGGCTCTATGTGTACTTGGAAGACCACCTGCACTGCAGGCCTGGGGTGGTCTTAGCGTGGGGCCCTGCTATGGCTGAACTCATTGTCCAGCTTTTCCACCCATCTAATACATTGAATATCCTATTTCAGATACTGCCAAACATATAGTGCTTTTTCTTATAGTTTGATTATTTTAGGAGGAGAGAAGATGGAGCTGTGAGCTCTTATTTTAGGAGGAGCAGAGATCTGGCTGTGGGTTCCCTTGGTGACTAGAAGTGACTCACTACGATAGCTCCCGTGCAGCAGCAGCAGTAAGAGGCAGCAGGAGCCAGGAGCCCAACAGGCTGCTGCTGCTGCTGGCAGCAGTAACCAGCAGATGAGAGAAGTAACGGTCAGAAAGCACGTGTCAGCTCTGGTGGCCTGTGCAAGCAGGGGGAAAAACACCTGGCCACCAGCCAATTAAAGAGATTTCAGTGGGTGCAGGAGCAACAAGTGGTTTTAGAAAGCAAGGGATGTCTTCTCATGGCCAAGCCACCCAGCTGCTGTGATGCTTTTCATGACCCTTGCAGAGCTTGCAGCAGTCTCCCAAGACACACTTGTGTCACAGCACACGGACCGCTCTGGGTGGCCTTTGATCTGCTCTATTATTCTAATCTCCTCTGTTACTCTGTTTCAGGAAGTCTAGGCTCCCACCTTGCTGCTACAATTTTAGCTCAAAACTAATTAAGCCTGGCTGAAAAAACAGTCTCACTTAATGAAAAATTCTGAAGATACTGTCTTGCATCCTACTGGAGTGCCCTGTTGGGCTACTAACCGGTGTGGATCTCTGTTTCTCTTTTTCTCGAAGTATCTTTCACATCCTGCTGCTGAAAGCATTTCCTTATGATCTTTTAATATGTTTTCACAGCACTTTTTCTTTTTTTTTAAATGAGATTATATTTTCTAGTAAGAAAAATTTTAGTAAATTTTAACCACTTCCAATATGAATTAAGTTGGTTAAGATAATACATTTCAGTATTTCTCCTCTTCAAAAGTTCTTGTCTTAAAATGCTTTTCATAACTGGTGGAGCAAGGTGAATTGTCGAACCTCTTTTTATATAGGCTGCATGCAACCTTCCACCCCTCTTCTGTTCAGTTGTAACTCTGGAGGTATATTCTGCTCATGAGGAGATTTTTGGCCTCTGACTGGCAAACAGCCCAAGAATCAGTTGCCCCCTTGAAGAATGACTGCTGTGCTTGTACCCAATGAACCCTTGTACCCAATGCACACACCACCGCAGAGCAACAGTTTTACTCGGGAATATTCATCAAACAAAACCAGGGAGTAGCACAGAGAAACAGCTGAGAGGCCAGTTCTGAGCCTGCAGCATTTCTCTTGACAACACACATCATAGCAATATAAAAGGAAAACACATTAAATTCACATTTAAATTAAAATCACACCAGGTGGCTTGAATTTCATCAAAGTCCCACGTGGGAGTGAAGCAGCAATGAACTACTCAGATTGAGACCACAGAAGTACAGTAAACAAGACACCGACCCTACCTCTCGTGCAAAACACTGAGCAGGTCTAGATGGGTCAGAGTATGATGGGATAACAGGGGCTCTCCGGTGTCCTCAAGGTTACGTAAAGTGAAATGGCCTGCTGCCCAGATCTGAAAGAAGCCACTGAGCTGGAAAGGCATCTTTTGCTGTGCAGTTCTGCTAATGGGGTGCATTGGACCCCCAAGTTCTCAGCCACAATCAGTTTAATTGATTCAAGACCTCTCATCAGTGTCCTGCAGCACAACACGGACAGGTAGGGCTTGGATTGCCTTCTCCAGTTTGTTTTTTGGGTGGGGTTTGTTTGGCCTGCCTCGCATGGCTTCCCAAGGGGCACACCTGGGAATATTGCACATAGCGGGGGGCAGACAGCATCTTCAGCATCCTTTTTTAGAGATATCACTAACCCTTGCTATAAATACCTAAAGTAGCTTTGGCTGCTGAGGGTTGCGCCAGGAGGCTCTAGCTCTGCCAGTGGAGCCATCTGCAACTTCAGTTCTACAGCGTTTGTGCAAAAAATACTTTTCCTATTATGAAAATGACATGCTGTGCCAGGCAACGTCCCCTAGGGTTCTTTACCTGCTCTGCAGAGTGGTTGTGCATGGCAAATACATTGTGATTAATGAACCCTTATGGAAATATTTCCTCTCCCATTGCACTTTATTGTGAAACACTGGCAGTGAGTTATTGGGGACTGGGGAATCATTGCTCTTTGTCTACTTAGCTCTGCAATTTAGACACAAGAGGCAGAGGAGGAAGATACTTTCTCTTTTTACACACTGGGGACCAAATTTCAGCCTAGGGTGGTATTTTTTTCTGTCCTATCAATTTTGGCCAAATTAATTGCAGGCTGAAATGAGCATTTACATACATAATTACTGTCACTGATATATAGGCACAATCAGGTGATTAGACAGCTAAAAATTCTCATTTGCATCCACAATTAATTGCACCAGCAACTGATGTTAGGTGTGCAAATTACCAGTTATTAAAATAAAAAGATTGTCTCATAAAATGCTTCATGTATCGAAGACACTTTTTTCCCCTAGTGAAATAGAAAGAAGAAAAAAAACTGGAAGAAAGTGCTTATTTTGTTGTGATTTCCAAATATAGCTTAGCACTGCAGTAATGACACATTCCATTTTATATATATATATATATATGCATTATGTAATTGCATCTTAGACACCCTCACTGGAGTCCTATTGTCAGCAAATGCTATACAGACAGACTCAGAGGTAGTTCCTGCCCTGAAGAGTTTTTATATTTTGGTCTTCTGGTACTATTTTAATGGAAACTCGTATTTTTCTGTGAGTCCAGGTTGTGGCTCTTATATACAGTTATTCCAGAACAATATAAGAAGAAGTAATAACAGCTCTGCATTGGAAAATATCTTAGGTTCATTGTAGGGTAAACTGATGCCGATGTACCTGAAAGAACAGATGTGAATGTTATTATTTTGGTTGTGATTGCATCCAGAGGCCTCAACTAAAGTCTTGTGCAGGTGCTGTACAAATATACAAAACCTGCCTATATATTTCCCCAAAGAGCATTTAATTGACACGAAAAGAAATGACAAGGAGTGAAGAAGTGAGAGTTAGAGTACCAGAGGGAAAAAGGAAAAGAAGGAGGAATGGGAAGTATGGTAACAATACTGCCATTTAGTAAAGTAACTACTTCACCTAATAAGTCAAGATAGTAAACTGAAGTTTCTGATTTNAATTTCATAGCTCTCACATTTGTGGAGAAAAGCTTAGAAGTAACTTAGTTTCCTAAAGGTTTTACAGTTAGAAAACTACAAAATGTACTATGAAAAAGCAATATCAATCCTTATTATTTTAAAATTCCTCTTTTTTTTTTGAAGCCAGACCACTGATCGGGTTGTCAGTGCTGATATTAAAAAGCTTACTATTCAGAATGAAGACAATGCAGTAGGAAGCAATACTTCATATATTGCTGATAATCAGATGGCAACATGTATCTTGTTATTTGAGACCTAATGTCTTTTTTACCCTCTGGAGGAAGTGTAGAATGCTTCAGCATTTAATTGTTTTAATTTATTTCAGTACATCACACAGCACAGTATATAGACCAACATTGATAAAACATAACCCTGAAGGATATGAATCTGAGACAAGATCACAAGTGATGTTCTTTTTCCATTATAGTAATGACGGAAGGCAGTAAAGTAAAAAACAAACAGAAAAGCAGGTTAGTCCTTGCACTGCCCACAAAAAGTGCTCAAGATGCAAGACAAATAGAAGGGAAATATTATTTATATTTGTAGTTGTGGAAAACATGCATTTCTGTTCTAGGAAAAGAGACATTCATTCTGATCAGACAGTGGCTTAGTCCTCATTTTGTTCCAGGTTTACATACCACTCTTGAGGATGGTCAGCACAGACTGAGATACCTATATTTGAAATACTTCAGGTGACACTTCAATTACATGATTAAAGCATGCCCGATTGTGCATTTAATTGAGATACGGTAGTGTAATTATATGATAATACCAAATATTTATAGAGAGGGCTTTCCAAGTTTAAAGTGCTTTACAAACATTAATTGATTAACTGGGATGAATGTAAATAATCTCACAGGGTTCACTCCCCAGGAATTGGCAGCTGACCAACCTAATATATTTCTAAAGGAGCAGGTACTCAGCAGACTCAAATCCAGGTGAGATTTCATAAGCCCACGATGGGGGTGAGTTGCCCTTTTCTTGCGTGCAGAAAAATCTCACTCCTTTCTCCCTCATTCTTAGGAATGTGATATTCTGTCCTGAATTTGTGGATAAAAAGCCTTCTCCCCAGCTCTTGCTCCAGTACAAGGTAGGCAACAAGGCCCCCAGAATATTTTCCAAACAGGAGGCAATTCCTCAGAGTCAGATATTCTGGAAGAGAGAGCTGAGATGCCACTGGCATCTGGGCTAAAGGTTTCCAACCTGACTACAGTTCATCTACTCTTTTATAAAAGGCCTTTCATGAATATCCTGGTATCACTGAAACTGAAGGGGCTTTTGGCAGTGATTTAACAGAGCTTGTGTTTTTACCTAGTTTACTTCAGAGTAGCTAGATGTCATTTATGCCCGTTACTTCTCTTTGTGAAATGATTTCAGAAGCTGCTCCATTATGCTTCACAGACACTATTATTTTTAGTACAGACAGCTGAGGCTTATAATAAGTGGAACAGAGAAACCAAATCCTGATTGCTGGTGGATGTGTTGTTCCCATGCATGTGGGACTGAACTGTTACTGCTGCACAGTTTGCCTCAGTCAATGTCTTTCAGTCTTCTGAGCTCCTCTGGGCTTCCCATCCTGAAGTTTGCCATTTGCCCTTACCTCCTTTCTTCCAGCCTCACAATTTATTGCAAATCTTTGGCTACAAATTGAGATTTTGGAGATTTCCTAGGAAAAGTTATGTTCAGTTGCTTTTCATTTAGACAGTGTGCACAAGTATGTGCATATGCAACCACAGGGTCATATGCAAGTCCAGTCTGACCATAGCTCTGAGCACTTCTCGCTACAGATTTTCACCTAATGAAACCATCCATCTGATGGTAATATACACAGCTCTAGAAAAGAGTTTTCAGTTTAGAAGTGTCAAAGACTACATTGCTACCATGTGCTTAATCTAAAAAGTCCTTAGGATGATACACATGAATGAGACACCATTTGTGTTCTTTGGAAAAATGAAAATGTTCTGATTTCATGCCTCGTGTAGTCCATATTTATTACAATTGCCTAAGTCAGTAGAGGACATTTGCTTATGTTACATAATCTACCAAAACATTTGTGAGAAGATCAGAAGTCATTAATGGCTAGTTGTAGCAGTCCTAGACATTTATTCTGACGCCTAATTTGCGCCCCTATCAAACAGTACATTAAACAATTTAGCCATATATTATAAACAGTTGTTCTTTCTGTATTTGAGGTGTGGAGAATAAAAATCACTACTGCAGAGCTAAAAAAGAGTAGAATAAACAGCAATTCAGATAAGTGGTATTTTCTTCTGTTGCTTAGTTACCAGAGAAAATTTAACTGTATTTGTATCTCAACAGTATTTGCCGTGTTAAATAACAACAGATTGTTCTACTTTGCTTCTTATGTGCCTTTTTATCAGGTGCGCCTGAATACTTAAAAAAAAAAGTTTCTTTAGCAGGAATACTTCCTTAACAGTACGTGCTAATGCTTATTCTTTTTGTTCTGAAGAAATGGACAAATCCCTACAGTTTTAACTCCTTTTTCTAGGAAGGAACAAGCAGCCAACTTTTAATTTTCCAATCAAATTATTTTTTGATGGGAGCATTAAGGTTTAATGTGCAAAAGGAAACTGAAATGCATTCTGTAGCACAGCAGTGACAAAAGCTTGTCCAACCAAGCACAGTTCTGGCAATTTACCAGCAGTCAGAAGTCTGGGCTTAATTTACTTTAAATTATGAGTGCAGCATCCTCATCTGTGTCACTGAGATGAGATCCATGTGAGGACAGATCCCACTGGGGAGTATTTCATCATAAGTGATGTTAAAAGACTTATTTCCAGAATATACCTCCATTACAAATATAAAAAACAAACCCCAACTTCTGGTATTTAATTTTTCCTTGCAGTATTTAAGATATCAGAGAAGTATCTCCTTTACTTCCTTTAATACAAAGCAAGGCACTTTATGAGCATAAACAGAATGATTACATCTGTTTCATTATGACCTATAAAGCATTCCCCAGCATCTTCCATGGCTGGGTGATCCTTCCCAAATGGCCACAAGTCATATTACAGGAGCGTTTTGTGGTCATCTGAATTTTTATGGCCATCTGAATTTAGCTACTCTCTGAATTCCCCAAATGTAGCCAGTCATCCCCAGCATTTCCCTTCCTTTCCTGACATGGCCAAACTGCAGACCTCCAATACGTGAGCCACTGGTGTAGGGAGAGAGTAGGACCAGGTAGAACTAGGTACAGGTTTAATGAGGAGAAGGCAGGGTGGTCTAAAGAAATCCCTGGAGTCCCCTGCTCCCCGGCTAACCCCCCTCACCTGCAGGGTATGGCACTCGGCCCCACTGCTCAGGCTATAGTGGGACTCAACCCTGCATGAGGCAAAGGCCCCCTCCAGGAAAAAAACCTCCTTGTATTGGAGGAGAGGTGCAGCTTGCACGCTTGCACTGAATGACATGGATGTCGGGCTGTCCCGTGCTAGCACCCCTCCGGCTTTACAGCATTTTACTGTCCCTTTTCTCTGCAGGTTCAGGTGAGATGGGCAGCAAACCCCCTGCCTATGCACACAGCGAGGTGATACCCCCACACCACGCCCGCCATGTGCTGCCACATCAGACAGAAATACTCCTGCAAGTTTGCCATTTACTTTAATTGTTTCTGTGTTCCTACTTTCAAAACTGGGGTATTCCCAGTACGCGCTCCCCTCCCAGGGCTCCCCGTCAGCCCAGGGCTCTGCGGCATCCTGACCAGCCTGTGAGTCCCTGTTCTGCCTGGCTGCCCCTGCTGCATCTGTGGTGCTTGTCCTCGCGTCAGCTTTCTCCTCTGTAGCACCATGGCCCAGGGGCAGATGGAGCTCGGTGGCCGCAGACCCGTCGGGCAGGCAGCTGATGGTGTCACCGGCGGTGACAGGGATGGCTTAACCTTGTCATGGGGTGTGATACAGCCATTGGCTGCAGCAACTCAAGATGCTGCCCAGATACTTCTCAGGAGTAAACATTAGTGTGTGGTTTTTTGCACTAACAACTATGGGCTAGAATTAAAAAGGAAAATGAAAAAATGAAATAAAAAAAATACATTCATAGTGTGCTGCAGCTGTCTATAGCTTTGTACCTCGGACTTTCTTCACCAGACACTGCCACTGGTGCTGCATAACAGCTGCCTTTCCTGTTTCAGTCAGGGGACGAGGCCATTTAGACACGTTCAGCAGCACAACTAAAAAGTTTTACTGCGCTCTCGTTCCCTGTATGGCACCGCACACCTGCGTGCTCTTTAAGCACAACCACTGCTTCATCAAAAGCTGATGAAATTGCTTTGGGCCTCAGAGGCCCCTTTGTTTCCACCTGTGGGAAACACTGGAGTTTCTTATTTATCATCAAGGCTGCAGCCCTGGAAGTGATGCCTGTTTGAGACCAGACCCCTGAGGGTAAGCAGCTTCCCAGGAGAGCAGAGATCTGCCCTGCTCTGCGTCCTCTGAGAAGCTGAGGGCTTTCCCACCATGTTGGAAGGGTCCATACGGGCTTCCTGAAGCAACAAAACTCAACTGAAACTGTTAAGAAAACATGGCTTTATTGATAAATGCCAGGGCACTCCAAAGAGATAAACTAAAATCCTGAGTCACAGTCTGCTGTGTGACTGTCTCCTTTTTGTTTCCTTCCCGCAGCCTTACATGGTTTTGGGGGTGCCCAAGAGGAAGGCTTTCTCTGTCCTGTGAACAAGGGTTGAGATCCCCAGCCAACAGTGGTTTACACTGAATTTCTTTCTCCTCTTCTCCTTCCTTCCTTCCCATGTCGTATTTTCATTTGTGTCTAAGCTTGTCTGCCTGTTAGTCATCCCAAAACACCCTGGGAACTGAATCCTGGTTTGCCTCTGTCTCAGTCTGGAGACATCAAGAAGAATCAGGGAGCAGAAAAGCACAGAATCCCCCCGGGAGCTTCAGGCATTCCCTGGAAAGGCAATTAGGCATGGCCAAGGATCTGTACCATGCAGCTGTCACAGGAATATAATCATTATCATAGGCATCCCCACTTCACTGGCCCCTGGGGCTGCAGCAGGAGCCAAATTGTTTCCCTGTTCCTCCCTAGCTATGATGGAATTGTGATGATAGCCCTTGGAAATGGTCCCAAGACCCGCCTCGTGAGACCAGCGAGGAAGATGCACCTGTCTCCCAACTACATATTTGACTGCACTTGAAGAAAGGGCCACTTGTAGAGTTACGAAGTGGGCACAGCTGGAGAACAGTGCCTCTGGCTTCTTTCCAGCTTGGGGTACCAGGTGTATTTCCCAGCTCTCTGGAGAAGCAGCCAAGCAGCATCCCATCACCACATAAGGACACGACCAGGATAAGGCATCAAGAACCCTTTGCCTACCTTACCACATATTAGTTTCCACAGGAGCAAAGTGTACAATGGCACACTCTGAAAACCAGTGTCCCATGGCTGGAGACCTTTCAGTCTGGAGACCTTTCAGTCTGGAGACAGGCTCTTCTCCTGGGTACCACTGTTTATTATTCACACTGCGCACAGGGAGACACTCGGGCCCCTCCAGGGGAACCACATGTCTCCCAGCATCCATCTCTCAGACCATTTCCAGAGGGACATGGGCTATTTATTGATCTGAACAGTCCACAAGGGAGGGTTCAACATGGAGGTGGAGCACCAGAGCAGCTAGCAGGGTAAATACCCTTGAGCATTCCTGTGCCAGTTCACAGCTAGCTTTGTTAGGGGATCCTTCAGTGGCCAGCTCTCAAACTCGTGGTCAAACTCACCATCTGGGAAAGGGAATACCTTCACGCTATTATTCACCAGAACCCATGTTGTTTGTTGCTTTCTCTGATATCTTTGATAAATTAAGTAGATTCATCTGCCTGCAGAATAAGCAGCTTTCCAGTGTCAACTTCCACAGAACAAGAGTAGGCAGTTGTGATTTCCTTGGTCCAGGGAAGGAAAAAATTGCATTTTTACAGCAGAAGAGATGCCTGCAGTATCTTTTGCAAAAGTGAAGAGAAACAAAAGTAGTACAAATACCAGAGAATAAGAATGGCTATACTAGAGGCTATATTTTATCCCCACAGACAAAAATATAATGTGTTTCCTTCCATATACACATCTTTCTTTCATGACCACTGGTGTGTGCCAGGATGAATCTGGGTTGTGTCACTCTGGGGGCCTAGCACATAATCTCACACTGTGAAACAGCAGGAGCTAGCTGCCTCCACTAACCAGTAAAAATGAACTACTGCCAACCTTCTCCTTCCTTCCTCCAAAAAACCTTCCAAATTGCTTATAAGAGATTTTATAAGACCTGCCTGCTCTTTCTGGCTCATAGAAAACACAACTGAAAATTCTGTTTGGAAATATCTATGCTGTAAATAACTTTTTATTCATCCTATTTATACAGTAGTCTATGCTTCAGCTTTTTCTTTTGAAGTACTCAGGAAAAGCTATTAGCTAATCCTCTGGTATAAAACTAATAAATTGAATGCTCATTGTTTGGATGGAGCAATTTATAAGCATTCAGGAAGCAATGTGGGATTAGTCACTCATTAAGATATGGACAGACAGTGCTCGTGTGATCTTTATCTGATATTCAAATGGCTGTCAGTGTTATTTAACAGGAATTCAGGCTACCTTCCTGTTGGTGCTTGTAAGTGGTCCTGACTAATGGAGAATGTGCTTTAAATGTTGCCTGCTTGAAGAATTTTATATAAGATTCAATTCAAAACCAAATTTGCCAGCTAATAGTATTAGTAGTGCTCAACAGCATCTCACAAAGAAATGGTCCTGAATACCAAGCTGAACATTGCACCATGCAATATATCTGCATGCTTTGCAAATGTAATGTTCAGAAATATTTAGAATAAAGTTTCTGGCTTGGGTTTTGCCTAGGGGAAAAGCTCTAGGGCAAATGGCAGCATTTTCATTTCAGCCTTTCATCAATTCCCATAGGCCAAATAGAAAGGGCGTCAGTGAGAAAAAGACCCTGAGGAATCTAGTTGGAATTTTAACAACTTAACAGACCTCTCAGATTGCCTGCTTATCAATATATTCTAGAAAAAGTTGGAATATAAGAGGTGACATGCTGGCAGCAACACACAAACCAAAGGAGAAAATAACATGAGCTGGAAAGACAGCAATTACACTTAGGACTTGAAAGCAAACTGTGGTCGTTAGAGATCTACAGGTTTTAGTTTGACTGGAATTCTCAATTCCAATATTAGTTCCATCTTAAAATATAGCTCAAAACCCAAGAAGCACTGATGGATAGTAAAATGCCTATGAGAACAAATGCTTCAAGGAATAGCTTGTATCAAAGGGCATGAATTTATAACAAATGCTGAGAGTGACTGTGAATTCAACAGCCATTTTGTCTGTGAAGTTATTCAGAAAAGGAAGAGATAACACAGACATGCAACAAGAATGAAGAAAGATTTTTTGCTGTGGCAGGAATTCCCTGGACAAACAGGAGAAAAGAGACCTGACCACATCAAACTCTTTTATACTGTATTTTGAGAAAGACAACCTAAGGGGCAGATGAACAAAATGGCCATTGAAAGGGGCAGCACAAAGTAGTCAGGGGTGTCAGAGTCATATTACGTGTTACCTATTAGCTCAGAAAAGATTCATCCATGTGCAGCAGGAGCAACTCCAATGAAAAGTCTATTTAAGAAAAAAATCACTTTAGAAAAATCTGTATTATCCATATGAGTTAGTCTACATGGACAGTTGCCTCCATTTAATTGAAAATATGAATTTTAAATGGTTGATTTAAGCACTTAAACTCTTGACTTACAGGTGGCTTGCTTTGGTTTGAGTGGCGGTTTAAGGTAAACAGAAATAAGCCAGTAGCACTGACCTAGTCTCCACCCGAAGGTTTGAAAAAATTTAGCTAAGGTTTGGCCTATGAACATTTTTTTAATACTATTCTTAGTTGGGTGTAAGATCAGTAAAGTTTTGCAACATAAAACACAACCATATTTGCATACAGATGTATATGTATAAGCTTGTCATTCCCCTGCCGTTTAGGCATCTTACTCCAGTAGAGAAGGATATAACACCTGATAGAAGGCTTGTAAAACTTGGGAGACCGTACTGGTGAAATGCTACAAATATAAATAAACAAACAAAATCTGTGTGTGGGTAAATCCCAAACTGTTGTACATATATGCATAAACAAAGAGCAACACTTTAAGTATCAAGTCTGAATTCATTGCCACCCTGAAAATCAGTATAATTGAGAGCCTGATGTAGCACAGGAGTGCTCTCAAGAGAGTAAAACTGGACAGGGGGTTGCCAGGAGCCAAGGGCCATCTGCTCCTCACCAGGGTGAGGGGGCAAATGCCAGAGCTGGAACACTCGTTTGGGATTTGTGGAGGGAACACTTGCTCCCCACAAAGCATCCGGCACTATCCCTTTGCACCTGGGCAGGAAACATTCCCCAGCGCTGGTTCCCCTAAACACACTGCACATTAAAAGAGTTCTGAAGGGTATCTCCAAACCCTGCTTTGGCCCTGCTGGCAAACTTAGGGTGATCTGCTTTACCCTTCCATCACAATCTTAATCACAGAATCACAGAATGGCTGAGGTTGGAAGGGGCCTCTGGAGGCCATCTGGTCCAATTCCCCTGCTCAAGCAGGGTCATCACCTACAGCCAGTTGCCTAGGAGCATGTCCAGACAGCTTCTGAATATCTCCAAGGATGAAGACTCCACAACCTCTCTGAGCAACCTGTTCCAGTGCTTGGTCACCCTCACAGCCAAAAAATGCTTCCTGATGTTCAGAGGGAACCTCCTGTGTTTCATTTTGTGCCCATTGCCTCTGGTCCTGTCACTGGGCACCACTGAAAAGAGCCTGGCTCTGTCCTCTTTGCACCCTCCTTTCAGGTGTATAATATTGCCCCTGAGCCACCTCTTCTCTATGCTAAACAGTCCCAGCTCTCTCCCCCTTTCCTCAAAAGAGGGATGCTCCAGTCCCTTAATCATCTTTGTGGCTCTGTGCTGGACTCTGTCCGGTAGCTCTGTATCTCTCTTGTACTGGACAGCCCAGAACAGGACACAGCATTCCAGGTGTGGGCTCACCAGTGCTGAGTAGAGGGTCAGGATCATGTCCCTTGACCTGCCAGCAACACTCCTAGTGTAGCCCAGGACACCACTAGCCTTCTTTGCTGTGAGGGCACATTGCTGGCTGATGTTCAACTTGGTGTCCACCAGGACCCCCTGGTCATTTTCTGCCAAGCTGCTTTCCAGCTGGGCAGCGCCCAGCGTATACTGGTGCATGGGGTTGTTCCTCCCCAGGTGCAGGACTTTGCACTCTCCTTGTTGAACTTCATGAGGTTCCTGTTGGCCCATTGCTCCAGCCTGTCAAGGTCCCTCCAGATGGCAGCACAACCCTCTGGCGTATCAGCCATTCCTCCCAGGTTTGTGACATTAGCAAACTTGCTGAGGATACACTCTGCCCCATCATCCAGATCACGGATGTAACATTTCTCAAGATGTTTAAACAGCAGCAGAGCCAGTACACTGACCTCTGGGATACACCACTAGTTACTGGTCTCCAGCTAGAGTTCGTGCCACTTTCACAACCCTTTACGCTCAGCTGTTCAGCCAGTTTTCAATCCACCTCACTGATTGCTTCTCCAGGCCATACTTCATCAGCTTCTCTAGGAGGATCTTACAGGAGACAGTGTCAAAAGCCCTGCTGAAGTCTAGGTAGAGAATATCCACTGCTCTCCCCTCACCTACCAGGCCAGTCAATTCATCATCGAAGGTTAATTCTAAAACTGAGAAGGGATCAGTATGGTGGAACGTATGGCCAGGTTTATAGGTACAGCACTGGTGAAAAAAAGAAACCTTACAACTATATTAAATATTTTAAAAAAAAAAATGCAATTCTAGCATCTGTATAACAAGCAGATAGCTCTTTAACTACCAATCCCTTCTACCGAAAATCCCTCAGACATATGGCAGATGCCAGAGTTGGAATTCCGTGTTCAGACTGACACCCCATCTCCAAAATGCCACCTGCTACAAGTCTGATTCTTGGCCTAGACTTTACAGATTATGACTTCTTCAAGGAATACATGACACATGTCTTCGTAGCTCTTTGCACAGTGAATAAAAATGTTCTCAAAATCCTAAGTGCAACTGAAGTTATACATAATGCTAATAAAACTACTGTTAATAATAGTAAGTCTGTTTGGCATTATTTGCTTAAATTGAAAACCATTTATATTAATCCAGATGGAAAATTGCATGAACTTCCTTTAACCCTTGGAAACCATTAAGAAATTCAGTATTTTTGGCTAATCATGGTTGTAATTCATGGAGCCTGCATGCTTTCTATGTTAGCTAGGTAAAATAACAGTGCCTCCATAACATTTGCTTGCTCTGTGGATCCCAATCACCCAAGTGCAGAACTGGGTTTTCCATGTGTGTGGCAGTTCTGAATCTAAGGAGTATTTGAGGTGAAGGTGGATAGGCATGTAAGTGTACCTGATAAAGGAGGTAATAAAAACTATGAACTGCTCTTCTCAGCTTTTCAAGAGCACAATTAAGACCTTGCTCTATCTGCTGGTATAGCTGAGACCAGAAGCTAAAAGAGCTTGGGGAAGCAGGAAAAAGTAATTTTCGCAGTTCCTCTCTTCTATGGAGAATATTATAAAGAGAAGCTTTCCCTTTTTAGACCTACCAGTCTCCTTTCTAACAGCAATCTGTCTGATTGCTGCTGGCTCCCAGGCCACACATATGCCCTCGGTTTCCAGAGGAAATTCAAAAAGAGGGCATATAACTCAGAAGACTGCTTCTATACACAGAAATGTGCACATATAGGAGGGGTAAAGAAAACATACAGGGGTACACTGAACAGCTCTTCCTGGGTGCTCCAAAGAACATGAGGGACTCATAATAGGTTAGGAGGGTGGAAGACTATGCAGATGGCTTCCCAACACCCACAGCCATGGTTGGTCCCTATGTGTCCCTTGGCGCTTGCACCATATTCCTGGAATTTTCAGCCTTCCATGTTCTGCTGGGAAATAAACTGTTTAGGTCTAGGAGGGATTACTAAAGCTGGCTCTACCTAAGACCTATGTATTAGTGCTCAAAGATGCATATCATTTCTTACAGCTACAGGCAGCCATTTAGATTTGGCAGATGTTATTTTATTTGTTCAGGCGGAAAGGTCACTAGAATTCTGCCAGCTTTATTTTCTGCATTTAAAATGTCACCCCAAACAGGTAGCTAAGGTAACGCAATTGCTTTCTACATGTCTTTTACCATTTCCTATGTCAGAGAAGGTCTTTTATGTCTTAGGAATGCTAATTAAGTTTGAGAACTGGTCTTTAAGAAAACCACTCCAAGGAAGTGAAGCACCTTTTTAAGATGATTGTCTCAGTTCCAAGGGTGTTTGATTCTGTTGTTTTCCTAAGGGCTTTGACATGTTTGCTTCTGGCAGCATTTCTTTGCTCTCTCAAAGCATCTCCTCATGCAAGAAGACAATTATAATGATCTGAAAGGTTTCCTGCCACTGTCCTCCATTTCTGTGCTCACGTTTACTTGTGTCTGCAATTTGCACCTACAGAGATACACAACAAATTTGATCCTGTGCTTTGAAGACCATTTCAAAAAAGCAATTAAAGCCATGGCTATACGGAAGCCTACATCAATCTATCTGTTAACACCCACCCTCCGCAAATCCTGGCTGTGCAAACCCACTCTCTCCTTCATGCCAGTTCCTGCACACATCTGAATCTGTGCTGAGCTGTTTCAACATGTCACACTGGTCAAGAACTACCCCTGTTTTTCTCATTTAATTTTGGTTAGTTTTATGTCATCTTAGCATGCTGATCTGTGAGGATCACAGAGCACCAGAACCACAGGGAGAGACAAGAGAACAGTAAGCCATGGGCAGACAAAGGCAGGAGGAAGGTAGGACCACATCATCTAGCACTTGGAGGGAGTCCCACTGCCATGGCAGGGCAGCTTCATTTATTGGAAAGACCTTGGTGGCTCCAAGGATGCAGTTTTGCCTTGCCATATTTCCCCAGGGAATACTTCGATTCTTTAATTAGAAACACCCTACCTTTTACTGACATTTGAAATGCAGGTATCAAAATGCATTTCAACTGGCATGCTGGTCAAATATGGGTAACTGTACTCCAGAGAATCCTGTCTGCTTCTTAACTAACTTATACCAGGCACATAATGGTAAGAAAGATCTCTCTCTGCATTGTTTAATTCAATGCACTGCAATTTTATTTTTTTTAAAACTGAAGAGTTAAAGCTCTTGTTTTGTGTTATAAATTACTTGAAAGGAAGAGAAAAACATTCTAGTATTGAGGTATATTTCTGAATGGTTTTCTTCATACACTGTTTTTCCATCTTGTCCTTGTCAAGATGGACATGAAAGCAAAAAGACCAAAAAGAATCTCTACAGAAGAATACTTATTTTCCTTGTAAAATACATTAATGATCAACACTGTCTCTGAGGTCCTGTGATTCTTTCTTCCTTATACCAAACTGCAGACTGGCATGATATACTTGTGAAGCACTGAAACCCTAGGTCAAGATAAAGACCATCATTCACTCTTTTAATTTGCTGTTGAAATTAAGTTTGAAAAAGTCTGCAAAAAACCTGTTCCTGTGCCAAGGGTTTCCTTTTGTACTGACTAGTTAAGTATTTTCACAAACGCATTTTTATCTTTTTTTTCGTTCCTGGCCACATGGTTTGAAGATACAGGTCAATGTGACCTTATAGCTTCCTAGGGGAAAATTAGTTGCAGAGAGATGGCATGCAAAGAAAGAGACACTGACAAAAAAAATCAGTGGGTTTTCTGCAAAATACATTTACTGTTTCTTGGCAGTCTCTGCCCTCAACTCCCACCTTTGCTTTAGTAGCATCTGCTGTGATTTTCTTATCTTGCACTGAGTGGTCCAACCAGAATTTCGTTATTTGGAAAGTGCATTCCATTCACTAATGTGTATCTGATTAAACTTGGCTCCAGATTACCTTAAGTTAGAAGCACATTATAGCTACATCTTCACAGAACACTGAAACATCCCACTTCCCAGAAAGCATTGGCAGAGACCCAACTCTTACTGAAATCACTGTGACTGAGACCTCTAGCTTGCTTTAAATATTGGGTCAGATCAATCAAATGGGACAGGCTGAAGATTATATATACAGGCATACACATATATGCATGGACACACGTCCCATATATGCACACTCACACGCTATACCATACTGTCATACATCTGCTGGACACTCTACAGGAATTTGCATGTTTGTGACCTAACTTTTTTCCCAGAAGCAGACCAAGATTCAACAAAACCGTTTGAGGGAAACAAAGGCAAAGAACAGAGGCAGTGTCGATAGAAGCTCTCCCAGCTAAATCCACCAAAATGGTAAATGCAGGAAGTTCAGCCAAAGGCAAAGAACAAGCTCCAGGCTTCTTTTCATGCCAGCCCACCTTGCGGGATGCAGTTCCCCCTACGGTCCCCAGGCTTGTGTGCTACTTCCCTGGACTGAATGGAGTCCATGGTCCCTTCCTAATGCTACAATGCGCTACCTGGCTGTAAATGTGTCTGCTACACCTCATTCCCCCACAGGGGTGAATCTGGCACTTAGCATTAAATTGCCATAGCTAGGCTCAGACCACTTTGTCTAAAAGAAGAGTGGATTAAAAAGAAGTGAACCTAGTCTTTGCCATTGAAAGTGCAAACCAAACAAATAAGCAAATAAAACAAAACCCCAACCAAACAAAATGCTCTGAATGAGCCAGTCCAAATCCCTTCATTTAGCTGGCTTTCAACATTGGTTTTTTTCTCACTCTTGGACTTCAGTATATCAAGCAGGCCTGGTAGCCAATGGAACAAATTTCAGCACTCTGGCAATATGGCCTATGTTTGCAATGGGTGGACCTTGACTAGGCACAGGGCGTGCCAGAAGTCATAAAGAAGACTGACTTCTTGAGACCTCCAAATTAATTTTAATGAACTCAGGAATTTGACTAAGCTCCTGTTAAGCTTTTCACGTTTGAAAATGCTGTTTCAAGGCAAACCTGTGGGGTTTCATCCATCTCTGTTTTCTTGGCTTGATTTGAACCGTATCTTGGTGACAAGGGGAAACACTTCAAGCAGGAGGGAGGAAATGCTCTAAATGATTAGCATCAGGAGTGAGGAAAATTCAGTCCTAATTCTCATTCTGTATATCTTGTAAGCTTGCAGAATGACTTAAATGGAGATAGGCTAACAACATACTTAGTACAAAAGATAAGACAGAGATCCACAGAAAGCAAGTGTGCTCATAGAGTTGAATGCAACTCAACTGAAGCACCTACAGCCCAGATACTGATAAAAATCTTGACTACTCCTCTGAGGAACAAACAACTGGTGGTATCTCCAGTTTCATCCACCAAGAACACCAGAATTACTGCAATGCCCAGAGCTGCTACCACACTGACCCAGCTGAATGGCTCGCTATCTCCTCCCTGCTCTTGTCCATATGGGATGTACCAAAATTTACATGCCTATCAATCCGATATGGACTCAATCCTGGCTATAACCTCAGTCACGCCTACACACAAAATGCCCCTTGGTCCTCCATTCTATTGTTCTGGCCCAAACACATTTAGTGATCAAAAGCAGATTGTGTGCTTACTGCAAACCTCTCCTGTGGCCTTCTGGCTGAGTAGCTCCCAAGACACATGAGACTGGGGGGGCTTGAATCCCCCCAGGCTGGGGAGGACCTGCAGGAAGCCCATACACTCCCTGTGCAGTGCTCTGCCCACCACACTTTAGGCTGGCCCTGTTATGACTTCTATAGTTTTAAGACAATTACCAAGAACCAGCAGCTAATTTTCAGCATCCAAAAGCAGATGAGGTTTCAGATACCTCCGCAGCATTTCCTCCTAAGTATTCTCCTGTGTCAAAGGTAACATGAGACAGGCCATTAATTCTAATGCAATATAGTAGCTTTCTCTCCTTGCACATCTCTATATGGGAAAGGTACTGTTCAGTAACATTGCAGGTATATTTGGAGGCTAATTAAATTATGATCTGCAAAAGACTAGCTCCCTGGGATGGCAGGTGCTATATAAGTGAAAGAGATTGTATTTAAAATGTCATGTTAAGGGAAATTTTTTTCTTCAGAAGATTACCTTACTGAAATCTTCAATGTGTTTTAACATTGAAATTTCATTAACAAGTTGTCAACACCAGCCCCTCCTCCCCAAACCCTCTCTTTTCCCTCCCACTCTTTCCCCAAAACACAAGCCATCTCGAAGCATCTAGAATGGCAAAGGAAAACCTGGGATTTTTAAAAGAGGAAAAGAATCATAGTAAGCAAGAGGAAAAGTTTATTTCTTTTTAGGGCTAAAACTGGTTCTCTGTCTCACACATACAAAGTTACCTTATACACAAACACATATACGAACACACACAGAATGCAGATGTAAATGCTTGATAGCTAAATTTATGCACACAAATACAATTACAGGTTAAATGAAAGAAAATACTGTTTCGGTAGTAAAGAAGAAATGACTGGGGACTTTTACCTACCTTGTTCCTCCATTTTAAACTCTTTTAAAGCCTCATTTTCTACTCATTAAATCAATGAGTTAGCAGAACACTAGTTCCCGTTCTAAAATGGCTAGATGCAAGTAAGGACCCTACCAATTCAGTTTTAACCAGGAAAATAATTGCTTCAGAGTAAATATTGGTTATAAGTCAAAATTGCATGATTCCTTTCACATTTCAGGAAATAATAGCACCGTGTCCATTCCAAAAAAGTCATGGCAATCTCAGGTACTTCCTAATGAAGTACCCTCCATCTGTATCACATCAGGCATTATTTTCTCCCTTGTCTCCTCTTGTACGTTACAGTTTCCAATGGTTATTAAATGCATCCTGGCTAGCCATTCTTTTAAATTAGCATCCCCCGTAAGATGCAATATCCTCCTGAATTCCCCCAAGAACCACTGCAGCTGTAATCTGCACATAATATTGAATTTGCACCAGAGAAATTCATTAGCTATGAATGGTGTAAGACTTCCTTTATGCATGGTTTCATTTCATTCATCCAAAACCACCACAGTCCTTGGCTGCAGCAAACAAATTTGGCCCCTTCCCAATAAAATCAATTGTTAACGTACATACTGAAAAAAGTCCTATGTATTCAAAAAGGCTAAGTTACAGCTTGGACACAGAGACTGTATCCTGCCGAATATCTTTTTAGGCTTTGGCAACGGCTTGTAGGTTAAAAACCCCTGTTTGTTATATACATATCACAGTACTCATACCACTTATGTTCTTAGGAAAATCTGGGAATGTGACATAGAACTGACGTAATAGTTTTAGAGAGGATTATAGGCTACAATTCTAAAATCAGAGCTACATAGATACTGGACAGATTTCAAACATTTAAATATTCCTTCCTCCAATAGTAATATGAATATTCAAGTTGTGGTAGCAGACCTGTTGCGGTTTTATTTATACAAAACATAGAAAATAACACTCTATATACACATGCATACACATATACACACAAGTACAAACATACACAAACATTCTCTGTGTTTTTTGCAATTTTATGTTAATACTTGATGCTATGACATAGTCATCCAAAACAGGTAGCAAAACTAATATCATGCCCTTTAAAAGTCTTGTAAAATTGTAATCAATTACACCCTCTTTGAGATCCCAACAAACAGGAAAGAGCCTGAAAAATTAGTCTTCCAAAGTTTAAACTGAGAAGCAGACAAGGGTAAACTGATGTGAGCACTGCAGCATGCATGAACTAAATAATTTGTCATTGTATGTCTTAAACATAATGAAATCTTGAAAAATAGCTTCTCCTTTTACAGCTTTTTCCCATAAGGAATGTAGCTACATACAGTATAATTATGGCAGCATAACTATATACAGAAACTCTCTAGCCCTCCATTTTAAAGGATACAAAAAATCCTGTAGTTGTATACCTTTCAAGAATGACTGTGCATTAACAGAACCACTGAAAGAAATTATCATGGTAATCTAGGACTCTTGATAGTTAAATTACAACATCTGACATAGATGGGGATATGATGCTTCAACACTTGATATTGCACATTTTGGAGTGAACAGACTCAGAAAATATATAGGTTTCTCTGTATATTAAAAAGGCTTATTTAAAAGGATTCATGAATTTGGACAGGCAAATCCCCACACTTTTCCCTGAATGCAGTACCCTTCTTGCTCTTTAATTACTGTATTTTACTAAAACCTCTCTTAAAATCACATGCAATGAAGGTACAGAACGAAAAAGAGCAAGGTTTTTCTAAAATGCAATCACTCATGAAAATTAAGAGAATTCAACTACATGCATGTAATACAGAATAGATTTGTCAGGGGTTTGAAGGAGCTACATCCCCATAGTCCTGTCCTTCCTTTCCCCCCTTGGCATGGCTTTCTCCAGGCCATATAAACCAAGCCCAAACTGGGGCTGTACCCTAAAGTTAAGATGTATTAATGCACTTTATGGCTTCTGTCTTTCAGAGATAAAGTAGTCTTAAACTGAAATCATCAGGAACTATAGAAGCTTAGTATCTCCTTTAAATAATTTTTGCTCAAGTGCTTTTATTTGAAAAATTTGGATACAGGTATCTATATGCAAAATAATGGGCCAAAAATCTCACTGTCCTAATTTACTGTACAAAGATAAATCAATAGCAGTTCCACCAACTGCAGTATCAATGCAATTACACCAGTATTTTACCTACAATTGCATAAAGCAGGGTGAAAGTAGAATTACATCCCAGATCCCAAACTTCTCTCCTATTTTATACTTATTTTTATACTCCCGAATTATTTCTCATGAGTGCAAGCTTGCCTTCTCCTCTTCCTCATATTCTCTGTATCACCAGGTCATAAGATGCATTGCTAAGCTCAAATTAAACAAAAGTTCTATTTTAGCAATCATTAGCATACGTCCAGGATCTTTATATCTCAATGGGGAATCAATCTGTGACCTTTTAATGTATGTATTCTTAGTTTTGTAACCACTATTATTATCCTGAATTTTCATTCAAATATGATTACAATGACGTGACTTCCTCATAATGCATCTGATTAGTTTTCCAGGCCACAAAAATGTCTACTGCCATCAATAGTTTAAATGGATATAAAGAATCTACACGGATCATTCAAAGGACCAACTTCAATTTTATATTTTTCAGTTTATAATTGAAATATTTCAGCTAAAAAGGCAGTGGATTAAGGGCATTACTGGAATAGTGCTCCCTTGCACTCCTCAACCTCCTCCAAGCAATACAGAGTCAGACTGAAAATTCACGTAGCAGTAATAAAAATACTGTTTGAACTAGTGTACCTGTATTTTGTTCTGTTATAACCCTGGAGCTTACACACTTCACCTGCAAGCAAGAAAACAGAGTAAAGGGATGTGTTTGGCAGCTGCCTTTTCTACTTCAAATGTCAAGTTCATATTTTGAACTATTGTCTTCAGTTCTAAGGCAGCAGTTAAAGTATTCTAGCTTGTGGGGTGGAAAAAACAATCAGGGTCAATCTTTTATGTTTGATTTACAGGAAGAGCATGAGGAATCCTGCTGGTTTTTGCACTTGTCCATGTCATGCGTGCTTTTCCATGTGTTCAGATCTGAGTGGCACCAGCAGTTAACTTTACAATTCAGATTCACAAATTTATTCACCAGGTTCTTCACTTCTTTCTAGACTCTACTTTTAGGCGCTTTTTCTCAGAAAAAGTATTTTTAAAGATGATCAGATAATTTTATTAGCTTGCTAGTGATTTGCCCTCCAGATAGAAAACTTGTGTGAGAGTAATTATAACTGAACCAGATTTTATTAAAATATTGTTTGTTTTGGAATTATAAGCATGGGTATTTCATTTCATCGATGGACATTTTGGTTTCTTATTTCATTTCTCTGTATGATACAAATATTTAAACTCCTAGAGTGCCCAGCTGTTGCATGCAGAGCACACACCAAGGACTGTCATGCTGGTTAGACTGTCTAATCTGTCTGACTGGACCAGAATCCAGTGATAAACTCTGCCTTCTTCAGAGTAAAATCCATGCATGCAGACAAGTCATTTTTCTTGGCTTGTGCTGAATCTTGAAGGTTGAAGTACTCTGCAAATAAACTTCAGAAGCTTCTGTGGCAGCTAATGAGGACATCATTTGCTAAAAAGGTGAAGAACTCACACACTTGAGTGAGCTGGTACAATTTTCTCTTCCAAAGCACATTATTTTGTAGAAGTCTCTGATGAATTTCAACAGCCACAAATCTTCCAATTAAGTGCTGTATTTACCCAACCAACTGAACCTCATTACTGTCCCCTGTCTCAAGAGCACACCTTGCCAGGGTTTTAGTCTTCATGTCATTGTGCCTTTACCCAAAGTAAAAACACTCAGATGCAGCCTTCTGTAGAGCATTTGTGATCACCTTGACACATACTGGAGTGCGATAGGCTCAAGATTTTTTTTCCCTGCTCCTTTTGGGACAATGAGAGTGGGAGACAAAGACTGAAGATCATCCCTTCAATAAAGTTATTTAGAAAACCTTTGGAAACAAGTTTTTCAGGAGGAGAATATCAAAACCATATTGTGTGCATATTTAATTTTTCACATTTCTGGAACAAAAAGGCCCACTTCTGCTGGGATTTCTATGCCAGCTTGTCTCTACAGATAGCTGCTCACACATGCTGACCTCTTACAGCTTTTCAGATTTCCTTTCAACTTTAACTCTCCATTGGTAAAACAAGATTTTCAGCATCTTGAAAATGAAGAACAGGGTCTTTTAAGCTGACAGCTACTTCCACTCTTTGCAGTGCATACCAAGATGATCTCATTTGAGAAGCCATTATGATGTTTGATACGGATTTAAGATAGAGTAATATTCATGCAGGAAAAAATTCCTACATATTAGTTCCATTTTTCTTACATTTGGTCTTGACCTTAGTTAAGTTAAAAAAGATGACAGAGTTTCACTGTCTTTTTTGCTTGGGATTAATCTATTATTTAGTTATTGTCAGATCTTACCGAATCTCATTCACTCTTAGGTCATTAATGCACACATGGATCATCAGTCCTTGTACAATGCCCTGGAGAAAGCTGGTAATTAACCCACTTCCATACTGACCATAAGCCATCTATAGCTCCTCTTTGTTTCCCTCAGTCAGTTTATAGTCTTAACATTGCTTTATTTTGGGCCTGCCTACCTTGAATACTTAATTTCCTTAAATACCTCTGACAAAGCCATATCAAGATCCCAGGGGCATAGCTGAATTTTTCCTCTTTCTTGGTGCAGTAGCACTGTAATGGCAGAGCTGGTTCCGAAGAAGCCTAGAAAGAGTCAGTGGGGTTTTGAAGGTCTGTGGGGAGGAAGGAAATCAATAAAAGGCTAATTTGGGTTACAGGACACAGGGGTAATAGAAAAGATCAATGAAGTTTCATGCAGGTACGTGAAGGGCTTCTTTCGTCTCCTCAGCATGCCCTGTCTGAGTGCTCCTTGTTGCTTATCCCTCTGGGAATATTTACGTTCATCCTACTCAGAGAAACTGCTGATACCACGCTTCTCACTCCAGCCTGACACTGAAGAGGTCCTGCACCGTTCTCATGTGCAGCATCCCCCAGCCATTGCCTTGTGCCTCACACTCTGCCAGGGGCTGGGAAAATGATCAGGAGCAGAACGGCAAAGGGAGGTGCCTTTTACTGGAACAGTTGATCTAGGCTGTCTTTTTACCATAGGCAAAGTCATCTGTTCTCCAAATGGCCTCCTGCCCTAGTCTTGTGGTTTAACCCCTGCTGGCAACTAAGCATCACACAGCTGCTCGCTCACTCCCCCTGCCAGCAGGATGGGGAAAGAGAATTGGAGGGGGAAGAGAATTGGAAGGGTAAAAGAGAAAACTTGTGGGTTGAGATAAGGACAGTTTAATAATTGAAATAAAATAAAATAATAATAACGATAATAGTAGTAATAATAATAATAATAATAATAATAATAATAATAATAATAATAATAATAATAATGATGTAATGAAAAGGAAAATAACACAGAGAGAAATAAAACCCAAGAAAAACAAGTGATGCAACTGAAAACAGTTGCTCACTACAAACTGACCAATGCCCAGCCAGTCACCAAGCAACAGCCCCCCCGCGAACCTCCCCCAGCTTTACATACTGACCATGAAGTCATACGGTCTGGAATATCCCTGTGGACAGTTGGGGTCAGCTGTGCCAGCTGTGTCCCCTCCCAACTCCTTGTGCACCCCCAGCCTCCTCGCTGGTGGGCTGGGGTGAGAAGCAGAAAAGGCCTTGACGCTGTGTAAGCACTGCTCGGCAGTAACGAAAACATCCCTGAATTATTCACACTGTTTTCAGCACAAATCCAAAACACAGCCCCATACTAGCTACTGTGAAGAAAATTAACTCTATCCCAGCCAAAACCAGCACACCTAAACAGCCTCCTACTATGACAAATTATCGATAGACATGGCATCCTGTTAGAGACTTTTGGCAAAGTCTTTTCAAAAGTCTAGATAAAGAACTGACAAAACTGTGACAAAACACTTTCTGCTATTTTAATGACAGATTTAAATTCTATGAGATTAGTAAGATTAAATTTTTTCTTCACGGAAGCTGGGCTGATTTGCATCTAACTGTATCATGCTTAGTTTAATGTTTTATAGGTTCTACCTTGCCTTTTTCAACTAATGTTCCTCATCCTAAATTAAGGTCAGTGCTTTATGTTCCTCAAGTCTCCCCTAATGTTTGGTTTTTTTAAGAGAAGTGTAGTATTTGTTACACTCCAAGGCTGTAGGTAAGTAATTGACTCTAGCATGAAGCTACATTTCTATCAGCAGCTCAGCCACTTTCTCAAACATCCCTGTAATTCCTGCATGAACAGTGGCTAGGCCCACTACCTAATTTCAGTTTATTCTACTGCTCCGTTTTTTAACATCTCATCTCCCGTTATGCCTATTTCTCACTTGCAAAAACAAGTGATACAGTAGGAGTATATGCATCATCTTCTATGACAGGCACTAATGCAAAGTCATAATCAAGCTGCTTTGAAATTACACTTCAGACCTGCCTTCCTCTGACTCAGGGCTTCCACTGCAGGAACTAAGGGAGAACGAACTGCACTCTCTTTCCCTCTCCGCTGGATGCAGGCAATCATCCTCCTAAGACGTGGCCGCAGCCAAGGCAGGATGCTGGGGTTTGGGGCAGGAAGTGCAGGATACCTGGCAGAGCTGAGAAAACTCTTGCTTTCCTGTCTTTTGTGACTTGTCTGTGTGTTTAGAGGTAAAACACTTGTGACCAGATTTGAGGGGAGGAAGAAGTAAAGGCCAGCCTGTGGACCAATACCCTAGAGAGGCAGTGAGGGTGGAAGAACCTGCCTCCCTCTGTACCACGGTCACAGCCCACTTCCCAGGAATGGTGTGGCACTTTCACAAAGCCCATAGTGTTGTAGGGATGCAGGACATCTGTGTTATGCTCTCTTCACGTGACACTGTGTAATTCTGGGAGATTTTTACATCACATACAGGAATGTTGGGAAGGAAAGCATTTTGTGGCGGCTCGTGTAGCAGACACAGACTGGCTTTTCTTCTGGTCTCTTCTGGACTATTACATCTATTACATGGTTGGCTGCAGTTGCAGGAACCAGGCTCAATGATCCATGAACTGTCATCCACTCCTGTGGGGAATAACTGGGGATAGCAGGAACGAAATCTCTGCTATTCTAGAGAATTTGGAATTCTTGTTCCCCATTTCCCCTGTGTGCTGCAAGAGTTGCTGTGAATTCTTTAGCTTATCCCAAGCTTTCAGAGGTGTTAAAAGGGTTGCCGGGCTTACAGACCTGCCTGGAACTCAGAGCTATTAAAAAATAGTAACAGAATGGCTAGATGAAAGAACAAAGGGCTGCAAGCCAGAATCTGTCCTTTGCCAGATGGTCATCTTAATAATACTTTGCATAAATGCAGCATTAGGAATTTGTACTTTGGCCTCTGAAGTGGATACATATCATTAATACTGTTTTACAAATGGGGAAGCTGAGGATTGAAAAGGTATGTTCAGTGGCCACAACATCATTAAACACATATGTGAGCAATGCCAAGAATCTTTACACATAGATTATGCAGAAAAGGTCTTAGTGGCATTCATGAAGATCCTTGGAGAAAACTGTGATGTTCAAAGAAAGCACAGTATGTCCCAGCAGCCACACCATAAACCTGAGCTAAAGGAGATTCCTGACTTTAGACCTAGAGACCTGTACAGCTGCTTTCAGGTATTACAGTTTGCTCCATTGCTGTCTATCCATAAAGGATGCTGTAATTAAGTCAAGAGCTACAGCCAAGCAGCATGGTAGAGTTCAGCACTGACACAGAAACCATGAGATGTCCTTCACCCAGTATGCCTCAACAGGTCGGTAGATTTTTGTGAACACATTCAGCTCGCACACTCTATGGACAGATGCAAGCTTGTTTCTGCCTGTGCTACAAACAGACATCAGCTTATTTTGCCCATACTCCAAGATAGAAAAGAAGAGGCCATGACCATATAACCTTGGGCTTGGAATTAAGCTAACAAAAGAGGCCATGACCATATAACCTTGGGCTTGGAATTAAGCTAACAAACTCATCTTTCCTTAAATCACATCATGTAGGTCTAAGCAAGGGACCAATATGGATGTATGATTTTCTCCCTCTCTAGTTATGTGTTGACATCTGCCCTAAAACACAGAGTAGACCTATCTTCAATCTATCTCTTCTACAGCAACCTCTCAGTAGGCTTCAGTTTCATCCTTCTCATTTGGTAGTGAATATAATTTTGAAAGCATGCAGAGCTATGCCTTTAAAGCGTTACTTGGTAAGACATCTTGCCAAGAACACGGCAAAATACCTAAATCCAAAATGTTCTTCACTTTAGCTCCTTTATGTTCAATGTGATTTGTCCCTCAGCATTCAAGTACAATTTGATACAAAGGATACTTTAATAAGGATTTAGGGCACTGTTTCTGAACCAAAGGGTCACAAACGCAGGGCAGTGAAAAGAAATCAGGGTGACATGAAGTACTGTAAATTTTATTGCATTATAAAGCAGAGAGAATGCTGTTTTCCAATTCTACACACAGGCTATTCAAGGTCAAATAATCTGTTAAACTCTCCAAACAGACACATGAACATAAGCTTACATATACTTCTTGTTATTATGGATATATTCTATATTCTTTGTTCTTACATTTACAGTACGTGGAAAGAAATCATAAAAAATTGATTAAGACTTTTCCAAGTTGAAAAGATTAGGAAGACTGTTCCAATTTTTGTTTTAAGAGGAAAAAGCCTGGAAATATTTAATCTGCAAACAGTTGCTGAAAATGACAAGTTAATAGGAAAGACTTTTCTTTGAAAAAACAGGCTTAAATAACAATACATAGAAATAATAATCACTTTTATGCTTTGGAAAAAAGTAGCATAAAAATAGTGATGCTTTAAGTACTGTAGATATAAAAGTCTCAGTAAGTGCAGCTTAACTGTGATATACTGCTATGTAACTCCTATTTATGCTAATGGATATCTCCTAAATACTTTACTGAGCACAGTGAGAGAAAAAAAAAAAGCTGGTATGAAACAAAGTAAGCAGAAAGGATTCTCACATGGTATGTACACCCAGCTGACCCCACTTCAGCTCTGAAATGCCTATACATTTGGAATGCTGCTTACAGAGAGACCTTCAGGGAGCTGACTGAAGATCATAATACAAATAATGTTTTGTGTATACCACCTCTACTTCCAATAAGCCAGTTATAAACCAGCTAAGTACCAGTGAAGTACTGGGACATATTTTTATAATCCAAACAAATGAGAAGCAGAGACAGGAGCTTACCGGGGAAGAGAAAGCACCTGCTGCAATATTACAAACAGAGGTATTAAGAGTAAAGAGGTCTTACACCCCATCATACACCCAGACACATAAATAATGTTCTTTTACTGCTGCTTCACAGGGGAAATGGCCCGGGTGTGCAATGGCAGAGTCGCTTTGTTTAACACAAACTACTTAAGGATTATACACAGAAAAGTACGGTATCATACAGAGTTTGGCATCTGTTTTTGCAGCTGTCACACTAGCCCTGCAAGGGAGCATTCGGAGCTCTTAAAGAGGCCAAAGGGGACTACATTCCACACAATCATCACCAGGAAAACAGGGTGCCAAGTGGGTATTTGAGTCAAATTTATAAACTGACTTGCTTTAGAACAGTGATTCTATTTTTAACATGGAGAGACGAGCCAAGAAACACTGAAATAATGCATTACAGATTACAGAAAGATACGGTATTGTCCTAAGTTTCTCCCTAGTGCTTTTAAATATTTGAGCTTGGAGCCTATGTTCGGCTTTTGAGTAAGTAAGTGCAGCTTCATTTAGAGAAGGAATAAAATGGAAATTGCTTACAATAATTCAAAATAAGTGCTTTTTTAAAAAGTATCATTCCCTGTCAGAGACTGCTTAGTAATTTATAAATTATTTTGGCAGGCAGTAATGATTAAATGAGCTAGGTCTTCACTCAAATGAAATGAGCCATGTCTTTTAGTTCAATATTTCACATTTTGCATTATGCAAATGTCATAAGAGAGTACTAAAATGATGTTTCTCTCTGCCCAAGACAAGGCAACACCTGACTTGAGGTCTTCAGGTTATCTATTGGATAAATTTAAAAATTCTAGACTGCAGAAACCCAAGTGCTGCTTTTCTGAGGATTCCTTCATTTAGATATTTAATATTTTTTTAAATCTCAATTTTTTAGAAAAGCAGTGGAAATATCTAGATTTACACACAGATCACTTTTTTGGCTTCTACTCTAGAAATTCTTAATAACATACATACAGTTTCACACAGACCTGTTAGTATCATTGATTTGGATCAGCCTTTATTTAATGATTTTCTCAACATTTTAAACCGTTTACATGAATTTACACTGTGGATTTTCATTGTGGTTTTCAGTAAGATCAAAATATGTGTCTGTTAGAGTAAATTAAAAAAAAACTTAGACAACTACCATATAGCAGTGAATAAACATACATAAATTTATCAAACATATGCAATTATATCACATTATTTGGCCCAACTTGCAAAATTCTGATCATCCCTCACCTCATTTAGGACTTTATCCAAAGTTCACTGAAATTTGTTTGTGCGAAGCTGCAGTATCAGTGGAAGATCTTCATATTAAAACCATGCAGAAATTAGCTAGATTCCTGGTACCATCAGCCAGTGTTACTGCTTGTTACTTACTATAGCTTCTGGAACATCAGGTTCAGCAAATCTTTCTTTCGCATGATAGAGAACATTTTAACAGTGCAACAGGACAGCTTTCAGCATGGGCACAAACACATGTGATCTCCTCACATTGATAATTCATGCTCAAAACAGCTATCTGGAACAGCTAAAGACCTGCTTTCCTCCATCTGACTCTAACATACCACTGTGGCATTCATGCTGCGTGTTATGCCAGGTTAAAATCCAGGGTTTGATCCTGGCTTCTGTTTAAGTCCCCAGGCTAGACCCTTGGCTCTCTTGACCCCTTTTTTTTAAGCATACTACTCTTCCAAGGTCATATTAAAGTCTTCCAAGCACATCAGCAAGGCAAGGGAGCTTGTTTTGGTCTTTATACTCTGAGAAAAGTCTTGCCTGCAGCAATTTTCTTTCAAGTATCCTCATTCCCAGGTCAGTACAGCCTATTTTTGTTGTGAATTTTCCCTGCCACCCTGCCACACATATTTACCCTTGGACAACACCTAGTTCTCAACCTCACCAGCATTCATCTACTACTTCGCAAGTTGTCAAATGACTACTCAGGCGCTAAAAAACCCAACCAAGTCTCTCTAGAGTCTTAATTTAAGTGTTAGCAGGGAGCTGAAAATTAGCAGTAACGTTCCCGTCTGCAGCTACCAAAAAAATAGTGAGAACTGACACTTTAATGATTGCTGAGAAAGGCTGGGTAACAAATTTGCTAGTTGCTCTCCATTCCACCCTCACTGCCAACACCAGACACATAAGCACTGAACCTGCATTCCTGCAATTTCTCTCTTGAGGGTAGGAACCTGAGCTACGAATGCAACTTTGGACATTAAATGCCCATGTGAAGTAAGTTGGTGAGGCCCAGCATCTGGGCCGGGATCTGCTCGGGAAACTCTGGAATGTTCCCCACATTGCTGACTGCACTGTGGGAAGTTTTACATGCTGCTGTTTTCGAGTGCACTTGTCCACAAAGCTTGTCCTTAGAAATTTCAGCTCAGTCATCTTCTTCAGCACCTGCTGTCTGTAACTTTTACCTCCCACCTGAAACTCCTCTATAGGTTTTTTTAAGCTGATGATCTCTGCTCAGGCACTCATTTTTAGGTCCCTGTTCTCAGTCTTTGAGAACTTACTGCCTCTTTGATGCTGACTTAGCAGCTATGTCCCATACAACCATGAATGGTGCTTGATCTGCTGAATGCTTTTAGATCAGTTGTGTGTGCTATTCACTTTCAAATCATCTTCCCACTTGCACTTGGTGTATACAACTGCTTCCCTCTCAGGCCAACAGCTAGTTCACAATCCACAGACTACATCTCAGTATTCGCCTTCGTAAGGCTGAGTTTCTGTGACCACCTGATAAAATTGGCCGTCAAAAACAAGAGGAGAAATACTTCAGATGTCAAGTTTACTAACCTGCTGAGGGATCTAACACTGGCACCCTTCTGATACTTGCCTGATCTGCTATTTGCCACCACACCACCAGTCAAGGTCCACTCATGTTACACTCGAGTTGCAGTTCTGTGCAACCACACTGCTCATATAATGTGTGACCCGAATCCTAATTCCGTGCTGTCACCACTGAGCAACATCACTGCTGCACGTTCACCATGAAGCTTTTTCAGCTCGAAGACCAACACACTCCCAAATTCCTACTGTAGCTTTCTTCCCCTCCTCTCTCCTTGCACTTCGTCTCAAATCCCAGGATCCTTGATGGTCAGTTTAGCTATGCCGTTAACTTCTTAGTGGCACAGTAGCATCTTGCCGGCAGACAGAATGGGTCCCAACCTGCTTCTGTGTTGAAAGCCTATCACTGAGATAACAGATTTTGATAGCCTGCGCTACCTCTGGACCCTGCTAAAATGCTGCTGGCCATGGCCAATGCGCAGCCAGCACCCACAGCTGGGCTTTTAGGACAGTCTGTGTCAGCTACGTAGCCAGGTGCATGTTATGATTCACTGCACAGGGGACGATCTGCTGGCCAGGGAAGCTCTAAACACACTGAACATTGCCAAGATTGTCATGGTTTGGTTTGGCCAGTTGTGCACATGCTAAAAATAAATGACAGCACTAGACACTGGGAAAAGCACTTAACTCCAGACAGAAATCTGTAGTGACAAGTATTAAAATCTCACGTCAAAAAATTTAATCTAGGACACCATAGGTCCAGCTGAACTCTGAGCCCAGGAGCGCTTTCCGTCTCCCGAGTCTGGCTATGCGACTTGGCTGCATGTCAGCCCAAGGCTGAGGACATGGGTGGGATGGGGACAGTCATCCTGTGCCCTGGCAGGTCTGTATGATGGGGGGTTAAGGCTGCGGGGCACAGCACTGAACACATCTATCCTGGGGTTTAGGCACTGTGTGACATAAAACAGAGTGCAGGAAGCAGTGAAAGCTGGAGAATTCATATCTCCTGTATAAATAGCTTTCTCTACATGAACTTTGACATCTTTTAATTATGGTGCAAGGTTTTCAGTAACAGAGAAGATACTTGGGATACTAGAGGGATACTAGAGGGATACTAGGTTTGGTGGAACATGGGCAACTTTAGAGAGAAAATGAGCAACAACCCGCAAAATATGAGGCATTTGAGAGGTATTGGAGCAACTGCCTACAGCAGTTTATGAACAGATTCAGAGATGATGGTTCACAGTTCACCTATAAAACTGTAAACAATTTTTAGAGAAAGATTAATTTCACAGAAATCTTGGAAATGTTCTCTTCAGCTGTGATATTCTCCTAAAAGTTAAATGTATTTGTACTGTCTAATACAAATGTATCAGTGAAAAAAAAAAATCTTTTTACTGGCATGAGTAATCACTATACAGTGTTTAGTAGTGCAATTCTCCCTTTAATTGTCTATTCCCTACTGCTGACTGTTTCAGTGATTCAAGAATAAATATCAAAGAATAAATAAAGTGGATGCAAGAGATTTCTTAATACATAATGACTAGGCTGCACTTTACAGATGAAGTCTCAGACAATCCAGTCGTTACATAACCAGGAGTCTCATGGCAATTCGGTAGTTGCTGTAGATGAAGGATGATTTCTCTCTCCCCTGCCTAGCTTCACCATAGCTTAATCATATTCTATTTCTGACTTCAGTTACAGCACGTCACTGGCAACATTATAGGCATTGATAGTATCTTGAAGACAAAAGAAAACTTCCTCTCTGAAGCACTGCAAAACTGAGTCATGCATAGTAATGCCCATCTTTAAAATAATTAAAGTCACTCATAACTTACACACGCATTTCAAAGAACAAATCATTAGGAGTGTCTAAATAAAACAAAACCTGCCATCATTCTCTCTGCATGGCTCCTAGGAAGGCAATGGGATTTGGGGTATATTACATGCACATCTTAAGTCTGATGACTTCCCTCCACGCATCATGTACTATCTGAACATACTGAGCACAAAGGGATGGCTATAGCAACAGGGGAGCATCAGCAAGCTCACCTGTTCTCACCATCCCTCCAGGCTTGTTTCTCTTCAGTTTCTCCCCCAGGAGCATTCAGACTGTGCCCTTGTACTCTCCTGTGCCTCCAGATGCAACAGGGGCCTCTTTGCCTTGTTGAGAGTCACCAGAACCAGCCTCTCTTTTCCCGATACACTGCACACCTGCAAATGAGGTGGAATTTGCAGCAGTCTGCTAGCGCTTGGACACACCAGCTGGTGGCAGGGGTCTTCTACTTATTATGATATGCCTTGTACCATTTCTATTTGCACCTTAATTCATGTATTTAATGGACCCAACTTCCATCACACTTCAAACCTAGTGATATCATAATTTAAAAATAAAACTTAGAATTTACCATTCCATAAAAGCCACTGATTACTCATTAGCCTTGTTACAGACATCTATTATACGACCTGAAGACACCACTCTCCTCACCTAGTTTGATCTCCTGAGTAACAGAACCTAAAAAGAATCACCCAGCTATTAGCTGAGAGGCCTCCATTTTTTCCTCCAGGAACTATTTTCTCCTAGTATGTAAGTACAGACACTGAATTCATGGTGAACTCTGGTCTCACATGATTTTTACAAACAGCAGTTGTTGCAGTGCCTTGTCATTAACATGTGATTGACATGAGGAATGCAGCTCATCCAGCGTGAGGCAACACAACGGCAGTGCAAACGGCGCAAGAACCCAATACACCTGTATCATCCATGAAACTACATTCTGAAACTACACATTCCAAATAATAGCCTCAAGAGCCAGTTTAGCACAGCAATGGCATCAAAAGTAGCATACCCAGACCTGTACAGGTATGACCTGAGAAGATACAGGACATACAAAAGGAGCTTTAAGAGGGCCCAGGTTGTTGATATGAACAGAAGATGGACAACAAAAGCCTTCTCTTAGTTTCTGAGGAACACATACTTTGTTATCAGTGCTCTAATTACACTCCTAATTTGATTTAAGTCCAAATGAAACCCTGAGCCATGCTCTCATTAAGAAGCACTTATATTCCTATACTCTTTAGGTAAGCAGCTAATTTTTAATGGCTGGAAGATAAATTAATTGCATTAATTTTAATAACATTTCATTTAGAAGTGTAGGAGAAAACTGAATGAGACCAGTTAAATAGATAATGGTGTACACACTTTCTTCATTCACTGATTTATTAGAGAGATTCAATGCAATTCAAGCAGCTCCCCTATTAGAAAGGCTGCATGGCATGGACCATGACCATGAGTAGCAACAAAACAGGAGGCTTCCTCCCTGCAACGGCCCAGCTACAGGGCACTGCCACAGGCACCGTGGGGGGAACTCCAATCATTGCTGAGGCTGCTCTGAGTGGATTGTCTCACACATACCCAGCTGAGACCAATTAGACAAGTATCACAAGCTCATTGATGCTACTTCCCTTTTTAATAATACTAATTTAAAAATTAAAATTCTTGACTGGGTTTTGTTACTGCCTTTAAGAGCAGTAAATAGAACATAAGTAACTATTGCCCACTTAAAATTGAATTTTAAGGTTACAAATACTGCTTTTGCATACAGGTTTTCTTAAATATATCTCAAAAAAATTGCAAACATTTTATAATTTTAATTCTGAAAGCTTTCAGAAACTCAATATTTGTTTTACAATTTCAATTTTTTTTTAATTTATTTTATTGAAAGGTTTTCTTTTCATTTTCTGAACCTTGCTTCAGGACATGAAATGGACTGACAGTGTAAACAAGATTTTCTGTGATCTAAAATCTAAGGCTGAGATATGCAGTTAGGGCAGTACATATTAATGGCTTTTATGTTATGCACTGAAAAAAATAATAAACAGAAATTATCAGCTTGGACCAGCTCGTAAGTTTTTTCCTTGCAAAATGTAAGATCCAAAGATTTAGCTATATATATCAAGTCAAGGATATAAATGTTTTCTGGAGCAACACCTCAAACACACATGTTCACCTCACAGTTGAATGCCCTACTACCAACTACTGAATCACGATCTGCATGTCCCTGAATATTTAGTTTGTCCATGATAAGGACTCATTTGGTTGTAATTCCAATTATTATGGCATTTTCAAATAGGGCAATCTACCAGAAAAGAGCAGGCACCAGTTTCAGCCAGTCCTGCACCCTGTCCCACAATTCTTCTCATGTTAAAACCAATTTCTCTGGCTCCTGCATAGCAGGATCAGTCTAAGTAGCATGTCAGTTATGGTCTCAGTTGCCTCAATAAAACCCTTCCATCCTAACTTGATTTTTCCTCTCATGGGTGTTGCACATTGACTGCTCCAAGGATTCCTCTGCAGCTATTTAATTACAGCCTAATCTTACCTTCTCACGCAGAGCAAGACCTTCTGCCCTAGCATTCATAAACTGCAGCCAGCTATTTGGCAGCAGCGTTGTTTTTGCTGGGAAAAGCAGTTTTTCCTCCTTAGCACCTCTCAGAGGTGGGATGTGCTGTTCACTCCCCCACAGCCTCCCTGCCGCTGCCGTGGTCACCCGCCCAGCAAAAGAGATCAGGGCGCAGGTAACAAAACCGAAGTCCATGGTCCCTGCCACCTCACAGCCAACAGCCCCAGCAGGAACTGGGGGGCAGAGGCAGGAGGAGGTGCTGATGCTGCTGCACACTCGCTGCTGGGGAAAGGGGTGCCCCTTCCTCATGAGCCAGGAAAGGAGAATACAGCCAAGAGCAATTACTTTAGGATAGTTACCAGTTTGTGTAACGCTAGGGCACTGTGAAGCTGTTGAGTGCTCACCTGGCGACAAGTCTCTATTACAAGCGTTCGGCCAGTTAACTCTTACCATCATCAACCTGTTCAAATTAAACATGTTTCTCGTGCTTCTAAAGTGAATAAGAAAAAAGTATATCACAAGCGATGTCCAGACACTTCCCTTAGGTATGTTTTTATAAGATTCAGTGAGACCTGAAACCATGCTCAGAGTGCAGAACAGACTATGCTGCTGGTAAATGAGGTTAGAAACGTCAATTTTTTAAAAAATACTACCTTGTAAACTCTTCTACTTAGAGAGAAAAGCAAGTGTCATTAGGCAGATTCTCCCAAGTGTCCACAAGGCTCCCTCTAATGCACAGGGGAAAAATATACTTTTCCTCACACCACTTTTGTGATTTCCAGTTTTGCTTCTGTTAATTACTCATTTTAAAAAGTAGACTTACATTATATTAGCAGACCAGACCTTCCCTAGCATCTTTGGCAGCCTTTTACGTTTCATGTTCACATTCTGTAAGCCCTAAAAAGTATGCAGCTTACTTTACTGGAACAAAAGCATTCGTGTTTCCTTGGGACTTTGCCTACTTCTGGTTTGGAGCATTAAGTGCGCAAACCATGTGTAACAGCCAAAAGGGATCTGAGCAAAAGTGCAGGATCACTCAGAAAGCTAACAAAGACAGTGAACATACATAACCTCCTTTCCACCATGAATGTGCTGAAAGCATCTTCCTGTAAGCAATGTTCATGGGAACATCTTGAAATACAAAACTGCATGCCAGGTCCGTGTTGACAGGCACCTCTGGAAACGAGGTAGAATTATCAGTCAACATTTTATATTAATGCAACCCAGAAGTTGCAGCAAAGCGAAACAATCTTCCATCATACTACCACTGCCATCTGATTTCTGCTACTGGATGGAGGTTTGAGTATCATATATGGGAAAAGAAATATTACCTGTATTACTGATTTGAATTAAATGTGCTGTAATCAGACTATGCACTCTCAGGTCATACTGATGCGCTCTCTATGCAGTAGGAGGTGGAGAAACCCACAGCCTGTCTGGCTTAACAGCTGCTGAAGTATTAGGTGGGGGATACTGTCCCAGCTGCAGATGCACAAATGGGGAAAAAATGCAGAAAGATTAATAAGCTTAGGGTGGATCTGGGGAAAAAGAGTGACTGTCTCAATGAGAAAGAGAGGCTGTTTGGGTCCATAAGCACAATATATAAAACAAGTTGAGGAACACAGTCCAGAATCAGGCCAAAACCTGGAAAGAAGATCCAAAAAAAAAGCAGAGCCAGGATAAGCAAGGGTAGGCAGCAACAGGATCTACCTTAAGGCCTGCAGAACGTAAGATAAGGAGCCAAGAGGAAGAAGGAAGAGGCAGACAGTGATGTTCAGAAGCAGCAGGTCCGAGCGGATTCCCAGGCAATCCACGAGTTCCCAGAGCATCTCTTACTGCAACAAAAGTGCTTTGGGGACAGCCTCTCTCCAGAGAGCTCAGAAATCAATAACCTGGAGAGTGATTGCCCTTGGCAAGCAATAGCTAATTACACAGACCATTCAAGGCATTCATTGACATATGTACCGGTCATCCTTTGTTTTTGGTTGACTGTAACAACTTTACAGTTCTCCCAGACCCACCCTAAATCTTGAAATTCCAGGAACGAATGGACACAAAAGACTTCAAAACCCCCAAACCTTATTGCTCCCAAAAAACCCAAAGGTATACTTTTGTCTTAGTTCAATCTACTGTTTTCTTGTTTTTATACTATCCCATACTTTATTGCATAATCCATTTCTGAGTCAGTTAAATTCTGAATAGCCTCCAATGAGAGAGACTGAGTAAATATCTGATTTAATGGTTTCAATAAAAAGGTGCTATAAGCATCCTCCTGTACTATTTGTTATCCATAACTGGGAATTGGTTTTATCATATCCTACCACCCAGCGCAAATTTTTGTGCATGATCTTTTAGTAAAATAGCCCAGACAGCAATAACCTAGTGTTGGACATATTTCCTAGAGCTCTGAATTGGTGGCAAAGAAATTTACAAGCAATACTTAAATGACAACATGCAAGGGAGAGACCAAACAAAGCCCTGCCCTCTTCAGCAAAATACTAAATGAAGCCTTTTGGAGAACTAAAGGATCAATCTTCCCATGCTTTTTCCTGACTGCTTTTTTTTTTTTCAGAGCTCTTCTGTCAACTTGCATTCAAAAGTTTTACCCAAGTAAAGCTGGCCTCAAAGTGGTAACATCAGGCAGCATGAGTTTAATGCTGGATTCCCATGCCTTTCAAAATGTTTTTCATCTTTTCCCTTTCAATCAGCTTGGAAGGAAGAAAAGAGGACAAAAATCTGTCTTAATTGCTGACACCATTTTGTGATCAAGTGTTGCCTATTCACAGGGCATTTTTGATGCCGTGTACTAGTGCCCTAAACTTATCTAATTTTGTGTTGTATTTTGTGATGGTATTTGGTGTGCTGGGATTATTCAGAATACTGCATTTTTTGGAAGAAGCCAAAAGGCATTTCTGAGTGTGACTGTTCACAAGCACACGAATGTACTGCACCACATAACCCTAAGCATGTGCTTTACTGACAGAAGACCTGCCTACAACTCAGATTTAAAAAAACACATCATCTGCATGGGGACTTGCTGCCTTTCATTGCACAGTTATGCTGGACCTTCATTTTCCACAATCCTACTCTGCTACTTAGGCATGGATAACACTGCTGTTTCAGCAACATTAGTTAACCCATATTTTAATAGTTGCAACCATCTATGGAATGGAGGCAGGCTTGGGCTTGAGTCTCAGATTTGCATTGGCTGTGTCATCGTGGGCAAGACGGCTCTCATGGCTCTGGCTTCTCATACAAAAAAATGTAAGGATAAACACTGTATTTTTCTGAGGGCTGGAGGAGAAAAAGGGCTTCACTAATTGAAATACATTAAAAACTGAAAAGTTGCCAAATCCAACTGCGAATCCAAGAAACCTATCGCATGTGTGTCTCTGAAAGATACATTAAGTATTTTTGGGTGCTTACTTCTATCAGTCCTTGTCATATGTGGGTGCCCAAACTTAGAAATCATTTCGGAAAGCATAGCATTAAGTCTCCATCTCCTTTTAAGGTTTCATGACCAGCTGGAGGCACCTGGAATTAAATATGCCGTGTTGCCTGGAAAGAAGAATCTGTGACTGTGCTTCCCACAGGTTCAAATGACTGAGTGGAGAAGTTTTAACAGGTTCTACGCTCCACAGCCAAGGTTAGCCCCAAAATGTGCAAGGTCCATTGTAAGACTGAAATAAAGTATTCCACTGCAGGAACGAGAAAACGGAGAGATAAAAGTGCTTCCTATGTATCCATCTTAAAGACTATTATTTGCTTGTCACTTCATGGAGGAAACATGCCAGTTCAGGACAAAAAATGCTCTGAGTTGATTGTATATGATTTTCCAGGTACATTGGCACAACGTAAATTATCCTCATTCCTTGTATCTTATGAGATATCCTTTTCCTAATCTGCAAACTTAGCAATTAGTCAAACATAAACAATCACATAAATGTATTTTATACTCACAATTAAGCAACTCATTTCTACTCTACAGTAACCATTTTCTGATCATGCTATTTCTATGGTTAAGAATGATTAAATTTGGGTTTTTTCCCTACATTCTTCTCCTTCTCAGAAACAGTTTGAGTTTTTTTAACCTGTGTTTTACAAATAAAATTTTCATTTGAACAGAAGTTAAGACCAGGAAAATCTCATTTTCAGAAGTTAGCTCATCCAGAAGGAGCCCTGTCCCTAACCATGGCACTAACGGCTCATCTCAGATGGAAGGCTGATACATACATTTGGATAACATGGCGGGGGGGGTGTCGAGGAACCCGTTGGCGACATGG